>BGNK01004791.1:11171-43453 GCA_003297005.1 Symbiodinium sp. clade A Y106 | reverse complement strand
GGTTTGAAACGGAAATTGGTTTATTAGAAAATGGAGAGGTTGTGTCCCGACCTGAAAAAAAGGTTTCCAGATGGCCAACAGCAACAAGCAATTTCTATTTATTTCTTTCTTGAGGGTTTTGGGTTTAGGGTTTAGGTTTTAGGGTTTAGGGTTTAGGGTTTTGGTTCAGTGGCTATGGTGTTAAATTCGTGATGCCACATGATGGCACCATGCTGGCCTTCTCTGACGGGTATGGCATTGAATTGCAGCCTCGGCATCATACCTCAGGATTTCTGGCTTCAAGGCTTCAAGACAATGTGAGCCCCCGGACAGCCAAGCTGGGGCTTCCGGCCGTGTACACGGATCTTTGGACAGGCAAGCAGGGGGAGACTTTGGGCTTACGGGACAGCTTCAGGAGCCTGCATGGGCTCTGTTCCTTCCAACCTGGCTCCGCCGATGGTCAACGCTTTCTGCGATGATGCTAGCAACTGCTCACACCCCTGCCGCCATGAGCATCGTAGAAGTATTGCAAAGCGCATCCACATAGCTTTCCACTTCTCTTGCAGGCAAAGGCTGTATCCCCAACTCCACCTTCGACCTTGAAAGCTAGCACGCAGCCCAGTGCTTAATGGTCTATGGTTCCATGTTTCGAGGCTTTGAGACTGAAACACTCGCAACCACAAGAGCCGACAAGACAGACAGATTAGCGACCATTCCAGCGAAGTGGCTCGCAGGTGTCGTGGCTGCCAAACTAGGCCTCTGCCTTGAAGCGGTAGCTCAGATACACAAGGGGATTTCTTAGAGCTCCGCCTTTGTTCTAGGTGCTCACGCGATTTTATACGGTATGGTTAGAACAAGGAGTTGCGGTGCGTTAGACTACGATGGTTTCATGTCTTGTGCGCAGGATTCAGGCTTGGCAAAGGTCACGCCCGGATCTCAGTTTTGTGGCTTCGGGCGTGTGACAAGATTCAACGAAACTAGGTAAAAGAATGGGAGAGGTTGGGTTCCCCGTTATGCCAATCTGCATACGCTAAATATTCAGACCCATAGATTTAGGGTTTAGGGTTTAGGACTGCCCGATCAACCTTGGGAAGACTTTGGCTGTGCGAAGTCATCTTATTGCTTTAATGACATCGTGGTTCTTGTCTTCTTGTTGATAGTGACTGGTATTGATGAAACGGGTTATGGACTTTGGGGCTTTAGGTAGGGATAGCATTAAAGTCCTTAGGCTTCTATAGTAACTGTGATGAAGGCAACAACTCAGGGGCCCAGCTGGGTTGGCTCTTCTGCGGGTCGGTGCCGTGAAGGTCCGGGACCTGTGATTTTGCGGATGCTCCGGTTTAGGGTTTAGGACTTAGTAGTTTTTGATCCAGGAGTTAGGGTTTAGGGTTTAGGACTTAGTAGTTTTTGATCCAGGAGTTAGGGTCTATCTAGGGTTTAGGACTTAGTAGTTTGTGATTCAGGAATTAGGGTTTTGGGTTTAGCATCTAGCAGTTTATGATCCAGCAATCATGGTTTAGGCGCGAGACCCCCGAAAGGGTGTTTAGGGTGTCTAGGGCATAAGGCTTAAGGCCAAACTCCTCGCACGAGAAATTTCCGTTACACTTGGGATCTCTCTGCTTCAAGACCGACTTAAGCCGGCCAGGGACGGCAAGCTTACCACAATTAATGGCTCAGCAGTTGAGGGTTTAGGTAGGGTTTAGGGTTTAGGGGACACAACTCAGGGCTTCTCGTAATTGTTTTCATCATTAAGGCTAGTTAAGCTGACCTTCCGCACGCCCCGAGGACACATACAATGTTCGAGGCTGCTACGCCAATGCACCATGTAGCTCCTGAAAGCAGTGCTTCCGCACAAGAATCGGCGCCTCCACACAACAGCTACAAAAGCCAAGCGAATAAGGGAACCCTGCAAGGAAAGAGGATCCCTGAAAGGAACCCCATTAACCACCCTTGCCTCCAGAATGAGCCTTTTCAGCCGGCTGCTGTGTTGCTGCAAACCTCAACGGCTTCCCACCGACGGATGATTTGTCAACCAGGGTCGCAGCAATTTAGAATAGGGTTCTATAAAGGCTCTACAAGGGTTACGAAAGGGGTTTAGTAAATGGGCCTTACCTGATTAGAATAGGGTTTTGGGGTACATTCTCGTATATGTAGGACTATTCGGGGATAGTTTCGCTATGTAGGAAGGTGATAAGGTGTCAAAGTGTATGAGTCGCAGCAGTCTCTGACTGTGGTTTGTTTCGGACTTTGCTTGCTCGCAGCTGCTGGCCTAGCATGAACTCTAAGCCCAAACCTACCCTAAATCAAAACCATAAACCCAAAACCCTAAAGCCAAGACCCTAAAGCCAAGACCCTAAATCTAAAACCCTAAACCCTTTCGGTTTCGCAAGGGGCTTGATAGCTGGACTCTGAGGGTTTTGCTTTTGACTCAGGCTCAGAAATCCTGCACCTTCGCCTTACCACCTGCAGAGACGAGAAGGTGCCACGTATGCACGATTCAAGGCGTGGGGTTTAGGATTTAGGGCTTAGGATTTAGGGCTTAGGAAGCTTAGGGATCTTGTATCTGAAGACTGGTATGCCATGGAAAAGGAACGGTGGATACGTGGGTTTCCGCAAGGGGCCCGAATCACAGCCCAAAAGAACAGGATACTTGATGTTAGGACCCTTAGATATGGCACCCCCGTAACAAAACCCGTACAATCCCCACACCTGGTGTGACACCATCAGCATCGCAACCATTGTTCAGCCTCGAATAGGTCGCTTGAAGTATCCTATATAGGTCGCTTGAAGTATCCTAACCCCTGCAAAACCAACGCCCCAAGCCCTGGACTACTCAACCCGAAAACCCCTAAAGCACCAAACCCTAAAAAGCCCAGAAGCCCTTAAGCCCTCAGCCATCCAAAATTGAACCCCAATGCAAAGTCGACTCGCACTACCTGATATTTATATGTATATATTTTTTTATACCCTAAACCCTAAACCTTAAACCCTAATTAATACTTTGCGTTTAAAGTTTAAAGTTTAAGGGTCTCGGGTTTA
Organism: Symbiodinium sp. clade A Y106; assembly: GCA_003297005.1. NCBI lineage: Eukaryota > Dinophyceae > Suessiales > Symbiodiniaceae > Symbiodinium > Symbiodinium sp. clade A. Next base: position 40,435 of record BGNK01004791.1, on the reverse strand, counting down.
AGCGTTCAAGGCTTCAGGGTGTCAGAGTTAAGCGTCGACTCAATGACAGACCCGAGAAAGCAATCATGGCGTTGCAAGTCTACGCTAGATCTACAGTAGAATCCCAAAAGTTGGAAACCCAATAGCCTCAATCCTTAAGAGTAACGTATAGGGAACCCCAGCACTATTTGGCCTTTGTCCGGTTTCCAACTTTATGGGGCTAACTATATGTTTCCATCTTGACTCATCTTGAGATTCCAAGCGTAAATCCCAGACCCCAAATCCGCGAACCCCTAAAACCTAAACCTTACTTGGAGGCTCATGAGTAGTTATAAGTGGGGTTATAAGTCCCCTAATATGGGTTATAACTATAGTTACCCTACTTATAACCCCAATTAAAACTACCCATGAACCTCCAAGTAAATCAAAAACCTTACAGTCAAAGCGACGCCGCCGAGCCATCTGAGCTTGGGCCACCTGCTGGGTCTCAACACTCGGCCCCTCGCAACCCCTCAAAAAATACGTACCCCAATTTCCTATTTCAGTTTTGAGAAGGACAACCCAAAACGCTATTAATAGAGTTATAAAAACCCCAAGCCCCTGAACCCCAAAACAAAAGAAGTATAAGGGTACTGCTGGGAACCTAAGAACATGAGGTCTCGGCACGGGGCAGGATTTATTGTTCGTGGTTCAAGGTTGCAAACGGGCACTGTCCGGTCAAAGCTGGTAGATTTTAGGTTCAGCGTGTGGGGACCAGGGTTTACAGGTGTAGAGCCCATGGCAAAGGAAAGCAAGAATGCTATATTAAGAGATCCTGCATGCAAAAGGCCTTGCATGGAAAGAAACGCAAGGAAGCTTTCCTGACACCTTGTGCCCCTTCTCTACCAATACACGCATTATGCACACAAGACTCCGCCAGATAACATGAAAAGCTGGTCCCTTAGCATTGGAGCAAGAGGAGTTGACAAACGCTGGCGCGCGTGCTTCGTTCAGCTCGTGCTTCGTTCAGCTCGAGTGCCTTGTGGGTAGCCGCCGTCTGCCGGCGGCTGCGGTGGTGGTGCCAGCCTTTTTGGAGGTTCATGGGTAGTTATAATTGGGGCTATAAGTCACGCAATATGGGTTACCTACAACCCTAATTAATTACCTGTAACTACTCATAAACCTCCAAGTATCAGCATCCAAAGCCGAAGACTCCGAAAACGCAAGCCCAGCTGCAACCTGATCTTCAGCCCAAGAGCCTAAGTCATACCATAGGGACCTCAATAATTAGAATAGGGTTTAGGGTTTAGGGTTTGAGCCTAAGTCATACCATAGGGGCCTCAATAATTGGAATAGGGTTTTGGGGCCCGGCATACTATAAACATAACAAGGTTAACCCCCAAAATAGTATAGGCAATTTTCAAGGCTCGCATATAACAGCCCTACATCCAGAAATCATAGAGGTCGATGCCTAAGTAACATGCTTTTTCGATGTCCTGAACTATAAGGCTCAGGGCTAACAATGGTTTAGCATCGTCTGCATCATCAGCACTGTCATAGAACTGGAAAATATCTGATGCGTATATGGAACTAAAATGAAGTACATATTGAAGGCCATTTTAGAGGATGCACGTCTTACTTATAACAGACAATGGTGCTTGCACACTGCTCAATAAAGTCTTTTGATATGGCAACATGCTGCTGTGCTAGCACGACATCAAGATGACATCATGATCGGATGGCGTAGTAGCATGCAATAAGAGGAATGATTACTAGCATTCTTCTTGTTATTGACTATTATTATCATAATTAGTCTTGTTCCTACGACCGACGACGACTACTACTACTCCTCCTCCTACTACTACAACTACTACTACTACTACAACGGCTACTACGACTACTACTATTACTTTTACTATTACTATTACTGTTACTATTAATATTACTATTACGATTACTATTACTATTGCTATTACTATTACCACTACTATTACTATTACCACTACCACTACTACTACTACTACGACGACTACGACTACGACTACGACTACGACGACGACTACTACTACTACTACTACGACCACTACGACGACGACTACTGCTACTGCCACTACTACTACTACTACGACTACTACTACTAGTACTACTACGACTACCACTACCACTACTACCACTACTACTACTACTACTACTACTACTACTACTACTACTACTACTACTTGGTGATCATTGCATGTTGCAGCCAAGCCCTCATCTTCCTCCTGCATCGCTAGCCTCCCTGATCCTTAGGTCATCATGGCCTCGGGCTCTGGGCTGCAGTTGCATGTTCGCGCCTGGGGTGTGTATTGATGTATGAGTCGGAGAAACCGTTTTGCTGCTCCTCGTGTGCGAGTGGCCATGGGCAGCATACGCGTCGCTGTCGTCGGCACCAACGTTTCCTGAGAAACTTGGCTCGGCAAACCACGACGATGTGTCGGATCCCGGGATGCAATAGAGCGTCCAGTCGCGGCTATTCAATGTCAACTTGTTGTTCACTGTGCAGTCCAACCTTGGCTGTGGATCACACGACTCGTTGCAACTTCCAGCTGCATACCTCGCTCTTGGGAGGCATGACCGCTGTGGGAGGTGGAGCACATGGGTCATCGGAGTCTGTTGGGTCGGCATCTGCTGGTGGATCGGCAGACGCACAGATCTCCGATAGCACGGGCAACACGGGCAGCACAGGCGCTGCAGTGGGCCTGAGCACTAGCAGTGCAGCTGCAGATGAAGGGCATGAGGCGATCAACGTTTTGGTTTTGGACAAGCTCCCCCTAAACCCTAAACCCCAAACCCTCGATTAGCTTTGCATTTTGGCATTTTGCCGTTGTTAGCGTAGTCATCGAATCTGTGGTCCGGCCTAGAGCGGCCGGGCCCGGAGGGCCTGTCCTTCGCCAGACATCGAGACCGGTGAGGCGCTCGCATGCATACTACTACTACTACTACTACTACTACTACTACTCCTGCTACTACTACTACTACTACTACTACTACTACTACTACTAAAAATATGAGTGTTTCCCTTATGAAGATAAAAGTAACCATCCGCATAATTAAGGTTACAATTTGTTAACAGCAAACCCCCCTTGTTAAAATGTAGAGCCTATGTGAAGCATGTCCGGCAGCTCTTTTCTTCAGGAGCTAGACCTCGGGGTATAGAGTAAAGAGGTGAAAGCTTGGGGTTTACACCGTTACACCTCGGCGACTCGGGGTTTGAAGTTTTGAGTGGGTCTCTGGGGTTCCTGCAGGATTTTATGTATAGGATATCATGGGAATTCAGAAGGGTGTCGTAGGGTTGGGGGGCAAACTAAAACCCTCAACTTCCTCAACCCTAAACCCTTATACCCTAAACCCTAAGATCCCGAACTAAGAGACCCTAAACCCTAAGACCTCAACCCTTAAACCCAACAGGTGCGCTTGTTACCTCTTGGAGCCATGCGCAGGCGATGGACTTCTGGAAGATCCCCGATAGCCACCTGGATTGCCCCAGGGCCAGCTAAGGGTTTAGGATTTAGGATTTAAGGTGTTAGGGTTTAGGGTTTAGGGTTGAGGATTTAGGATTTAAGGCGTTTAGGTTTTTTTTTTAAAGTGCATCGGACTTTTGATGTCTCGTAAGCCCGCCTGAGATAGGCGTGCACTCAAACAAAACAGCTACAAAGCACCCTCACAAATCACGGCTTCGACTTCGCTCCATTGTTCTTCTTTCCGACGGCGAACGCCAAGAAGGACCCAACCCAAACTCTCTCCGTGGTGGTGATTCTCTGTCATCATGACTACGTCGTTCAGGATCTCCCGGGTGACGGCGACGACGAAGACCACGGGCATGGCGAAGACGCGAAACTCGTAGACGGCGTGGTTCATGCCCTCTTCTACGCGTCATCAACCCCGAGGCCGCATGAGGTTGAGAGATGTCCGGCGGTGCATGGTTCTCTAAGCCCTCAACATCCACCGGAACGCTGTCGTCCACCTGAAGCATGTAGAGGCCCACTGGCACTTCATCTGATGACGCTGTTGTCACGTTTCCCGAGCCAACCACTGCCGCCATATGTCTCTGCCACAGGCGCCTCCGCATAGTCCCCCACGCAGAGCTCGGTGTATTAGGCAACATCACCCGGGCTTGGCTTAGATCAGGCAGGTTCGGCTGCAGGAGGACATGCCCAAAGTGATTCATATCTCCACCAGATGGTGCCACACCAAGACGTTCTCCCCCTGCACGGAGGATCGCCTGCCAGATCATCCTTTCTTGTAGGCGAGCATTCCACGGCCTGGTTCGTAACGACACTTGCAGCCAAAGGAGTGCCTCCTCAACCGCAGTCTCCACCAGGGCTTGAAGGCGACGAAGATGACGGAGTCTTGCCATCAATCTGCGTAAAACCTCTCTGGTGTCCGCCAAACAGCCCTGCACCAACTGCTCATTCACCGCGTCTCTAACACTGTCGACATCCACAGTCGCCGTCGTGCTCGTAGTCGTGGTCGTGGTAGAAGACGAAGTACACATGAGCCAAACTTCATCCTCCAAGTTCATCCCGGAAAGCGACGTTGTAGTCCTCAACACTGTGAACGTCACCCCCATGGATAGCTGAAGTTCACTGTTGTCCTCATCTTCCTCAACATCGCCCTCAGAGGCCACTGGTATTGTGGCACTTCCTGCTGGAGGTATGGAGGAGGCATCCACTGTAGGGTTTGCGCTGGCGGACCCACCCGAAACTGCAGTAACCACCACCGAGTTGTCAACGAGGTCTTCAGACTCAGACTGCGGTTCTCGCCAGATTCCCCGGAGTTCACCTTCTGCAGGCGGCCGCATGGGCGGGGGAGGGTTGGAGAAACCTCCCTCTTCAGAGTCGCTGTGTGGTGTTTCAGACGACGACCTATGTCGCCTCGGTGTTGGGCTCCTGCTGCGCGTGCGTCTGGCTGAGGAGCTTGTGCCTGACGAGTCCAGGTTTTGTGAGCTTCCCGAGTCTAAGACTTCTGACGACGAGGAGGTCCGTAGAGGTTGGAGCTGGTCTGGCTCCGCAAAATCATTCTCGTCCAGAGGCAGTTGCATGCATTCTTCAACACACTGAGTGACTATCTGACCGAAGTGCCTTGCCCAGCCATAGAGACCACCTGCCCTTGAGCGATCCCGAGGCACTCGCACTATCGGCCAATACCCTTGAGGCTGAAGCCGCCGCTGGAGAACTCGAAGAAGAAGTTCGACCAGATCCTGTGCATGGAAAGCTCTCCTCATCATGCAGGCTAACGCCCACCTGGAGTGGGGTCCTCTGCCAGCTTCCTGATGATCAGCTAGACCATCCATCATCGCTTGCAACCTCTGCAGTTGAAATTCAGACATCCTTAGTTGTCTGAGGTCAGCTTCTTCGTTGTTCGTCATCTGCATCAGGACAAGCTCATCCTCGAAGTTCTCTTCCATGTCCTCCATTGTTGCCTCCGACCTTGTAGCTCCTGAGGTTGGAGCAAGCATGGACACCGTAGGCACCGCAGTAGGCGACGGGGTCGTGGTGGTCGGAGAGGTAGTAGACGAAGAGGCCGTGGTAGTCGGAGAGATAGTAGAGTTCGTGGAATAAGGTGCTCCCAAGAAGTCAGGTTCACCCCAAAAACTAAACCCTCCTCCAAGTACGACATCGTCATCATAGACAGCCGAAATAGACAAGGAGGTCGTGGTAGTCGGAGAGGTAGAGGTCGTAGAAGAAGGTGCGCTCAAGAAATCAGGTTCACCCCAAGAACTTAACCCTCCTCCAAGTACAACATCGTCATCATAGACAGCGCGGACCCTGTTCGGTCCAAAGGCTTCCGGTCCCCAAGAGACTCCGCGAGATAGAACCACACCACTCGTGCTTGACGTAGCAGGTTCACCCCGTTGCTGTCTTGCACGTTCACGTGACTCCTTGTCCTTCTGGTACTGCACAAGCCATGACGGCTTCCACTTTCCTTCCTTCCAATCCTGTACCCTTCTGGCACGGCGCTCCTGTCGTTGACGACCTTGCCCTCCAGTATGGCTGCGTAACTCCGCCGGGGTCCGTTCTCTAGGAATAAATACACCCCGCGACCAGAAACCCACAGGGGCTGGCTCAGCATCTGGCCCTGGTACTTGTGGCTGCAGGGGAGGCGATGGCCTTGTGATGTCGAACGGCCTGACAACATACCCCGAGGGAAGTACCCTGGGTTCATAAACTCGTTGTGTTGCAGACGAACTGGGGGCAGCACTGGCCGAAGACGAAGAGGACGGTGTTGGCCAAGTTTGTTGGGACGAACTGGCACTGGAGATCCCAGAAGTAGTCGGTCTCGCAGGTTTGTTAGCCAGAGGCGGCTTGAGTGAGCCATTCCTGTTATGCCACCTATCAGTGCCGTGTCTCCAAACTCCTCCACGTCTAATCCATCCTTCTTCACAATGCGATTCATTGTGATCTCCTCTGCAAACTGTGGCACGCTGACAGGGCAAGTCACCCTCATGTTCCGCTGGGTGCTCAAAGCAGTCCTCATACGTGGTTATCAGGTCTTCCTCCACCCTGGTCGTCTGATCAGCGCATAGATAAGAGATTACCGTCACCTCCTCGTCCATCTGGAGCTCCTCTATCTCTTCAGGAGCAAGTCCTTCGTCCTGTGGTACATCTTGAGCCTGAGGGAAGTGAAGATCTCCAGGAGCTTGTTCTGGTAGAGGGCATCCGTCATCTGGACCTTGTTGTTCAGCTCGCGCCGCACGAAGAGGACCAAGTTGTTCATCACCCGCAGCTCGCTGTACACCTCGTGCACGATGAAGTCGAACATCACCTTGTGCACCAATTGCAGTTTCATGTTGTCCAGCAGGGTGAGGGCCACAACTAACTTGTGCAGGTTGAGTCGCAGCGAGAGAAGATCCAAGTTGTCCATCACCCTCAGCTTGCTGTACGCCTTGCGCAGCTTGAAGTTGAACATCACCCTGGGCACCAAGTACAAGTACATCATGGTGTGCACGGGCAGAGACCATCGACAAGTGAGGCACCGCGAATGTGAGTACCAGAAGTCGCCCCAGGATCATCACCAGCGCAAAGAAGAGGAGCCGCCCAGGTCGCCCCATCGCCATTGCGTCGGACACCTGAGGAAGCTAGGGCTCGTAGTTCTGCAAACTTCAACAGAGTTCAAAAGTCGACCCAACCAGCCATCAAAATAATCATGGATAGCGTCGTAAACGTGAAAAAGGATGCCAATCTTTAGATCGAATGAATTTCTTCCAACTTCAAGGACACGAGAGAGTTGAGCCTGTGCGTCTGTCACACGGTGTGCATTTCAGCTCATCGGTGTAACTCCTGAGCATCACGCAGCACACTAAGAGCGTATTCACACGCCAGACATGTACACGTACTGTCCTAGTCGGCAGTGGAAAGTTGCCGTCCACGACACCATTTGACATCGTGTTTTCCGAGGTACGCGGATAGTGTTGTCGACCATTTGGCTCGATCAAGAGCGATGTTCGCCCAGTCCGTGCCAATGCTCTCCGCAATGTTTCTTTCAGGGTTGTTGGCAAAAAATTTCTTGGGATGTCGCTTACCAGTCCTGGTCTTGGCCTGCTCTCCCCTCCACCATCTCAGGTCTCTCCATGTGACTGCGCGCATGCTGATGTTCATGAAGGCCTCACCATGTTCCCCTATCACCTCAACCCTACGAGCCCAGTGACCATGAAGAGCATGTTGAAGACGAAGGATAACCGTGCTCCAGCGCGGGACATGATGCTGAACAAGGTACTGCCTGACGAATCTCATTGTACGGCTATTGAAAGTGACCCAATCTTCATCTCGTTTCCTGCGAAGGAGGAAGGCGGTTCGTAGAATTTGGCATTGAAGAGTGTTTGCCTGAGCAAGGCATTCTTGAGGCCAGTGGACAGCCCCTGCGCACCATCTCCAAGTGGACATGATTAACATCTCAACCAGATTCAGCTTTTTGTCCCAAGACCCCGGTGCGATAAGGAGGTCCCTGTGCTCAGCATAGGCAGCTCTGGCTCTGCCCAAAAGTTCATGTGCCTGCTGACTGACCTGAGCCCCAAAGTCGAATGACACCCCTAATGCCTTGAGAGACTCATCTCTGGCAATCTGAACCTCCTTCTCTCCAATCACAACTGTCATCTTCCCCTTGTAGGCAGGCGAGGCCACAATCTTTGTCTTGTTCATCGCCAGGTGAAGTCCGCAGCCTGCAAGGTGATCACGAAGCAAAGCTATTTTCCTGGCCATCCTAGCCGCTGAATTTTCCAACACAAACACGTCATCCTGAAAGTAGAGAAGCTCCAAGTCGAGGTCAGTGATGGGACGACCGACTGCTTTCCATTCAGGTTGCGCCAGGGTTTCATCTAGGATCCAACCCATGATCAGGCCAAACAGTTCGGCCGACTCCGGTGCTCCTTGCTTGATGCCGGAGTTCGCCTGTACAGAAATACTGTCTCCCCCGGGGACTTGACCATGGAGCTCAAAGACGTCAAGTTGTCCCAACATGTAGCGCACCTCATAGCCAAGGTCTAAGCCACCAGCACGAGCCAGGATGAGATCAACCACTTTCTGCCGACTGAGCTTGTCGAAGGCTCCGGCGATATCCAACTTAGCAACTAGGATGCTTTCATCCCACTCACGTACCACGTCTCTCATGCGCGACAGGCTTCCTATCAGGTCAGCTGATTGACGCCCTTTGCCACAAGCAGAAATCTTGGAGCCTCGTCGAAGAGTCGACCTATGATCACCCTGTTCACCAATTTGCTGAAGGATGACGACATGCAGATGGGTCTGAGGTCTCTCGGCTCACTTGGTGTGGTGCACTTTGCAAGGAGAGCCAGAAAAGACACCCTCCATTCACGTTGGGGCTCGTTTTCCCGGATGATGTGGTTCACCAAATCAACAACTTGGTCACCTAGGCAAGGCGAGTAGAGCAGATGTACAAGAAGGTCAACGCTCACCCCATCCGGACCAACAGAGACATTCTTTTTCATCTTGCTAACTTCCTCACAAAGTTCTTCCCTTGATACCGGGCACCAGTGGTCAGGGAGTTGAACTTCTCCGATCTGTGCCCAGAGGGATTGAGACCAGTCTGCAAGGCCAGAGTCAACCAACTTGTCTTCAAGATGAAGCTTGACTTGTGCCGTGAGCTCGGCAGAGCTCGATCCCTGAAGGAGCCTTCCCCACCAGCCTTTGTTGTGACGTTTGTCTCGCTGATGAGATCTGTATGCACCCCAGTCGCCCTGCAGTACACGTTGTAATCTCTCTTTGTACCACAGGCGCCTGCTTTTCCTGCTTGTGTATGTTTTTCCACAAACGCTTGTCAGTGGAGATCCTGGCCTCCTGAATGAGTTCTTTGATCTCCGGCGGGTCTTGGTACTTAGAGAAGGTCACCGGCGCAGTGTAGTGCTTCGCAAGCTTGCAAACATCCTCAACGTCAACGATGATCTCATCGTCGGGAATGTCGCCCCTCATCTTGCGTGGTCTTGAATCATTGCCCCAAGGTTTGCGACCAGATCGGCTGACAGGGAGGCAAACTTGAAGACAGGCATGATCCGACCCAATGCAGTGGCGGAGATCAGGCTGGATGGAGACACGCTCGGTAGTGATTCGTCTGCAGAACATCATGTCGATTTGTCTTCCTTTCCGGGTCTCGTCACGCGGATAGTGACTGGGCGTGTTGAGCTGATCATCCTGTGGGGCACAGGGCTTCAAACCCGCTGTAAGCGCTTCATGGAGCACACACACTGAAGATTCAAGCTGGGGTCAATGACAGTCGTTTCTCCATCGTCCTCAACGAGCCAAGACGGTTGTTCATTTGCGTCAATTCCAAGGAACACTGGCCATTGTTTCCACTTAGGCTTGAGCTTGGAGAAGAAGTCTTGGACAGCCACCTTGTATACCGCGTGGGTGGTACCAGTATGAGCATGAAGGCTGCCGAAAACGACCCGGCCAAGACCTCGTATGCGGGCGAGTACCCAGATTCCTCTTTCTGTGGCCACTTTTTCGATGACACAGTCCAGCAAGTCATGCGCAAAACCGACGGCGACTCCCCTGTATTGTTTATCATGCCGATGAAGAACCCAATGGAAAGCATCATGATTGAGTTCATCCCAACCCGGTTCACCTCGAGCAACTTCTTGCACACAGATAAAGTCCATATCATGCAGAACGACATCAAGTGTTTTGACGTCTTGTCCTCCTAAATTCCATTGAGCAGCACGACGAACAACATGTATTCCACACGTCGAATTCTTCGAAGGAGGCGAAAAAGTCGTAGGCATTTCACCCCTTTCGATGTGTGTCGTGCTGTCTTGTGTGAAACTTGCCTCTTTCTTTCAGAGCTCCCGTTCGAAGGCACACCGAGCCTCCGTTTCTGTGCAGCCTGTGACGTCCATGACTGCCTTGAGATTCACCCAACCACCAGGCATGACAATCACCGCCGTGTTCGGAACGGGCTGCCGGTGCGTCGCCGACGCGATCTTGGAGCTCTCATGCCAGATGGTTCCACTGCCCCAGTCCACGTCGTAGCTCTCTGTATTGATGGCGGCGGGCTTGCATGGTCCTCCAGCATCTGAGGTAGCGTCAGTAGCAAGTTGGATGCAGACCCTCCTGGTTTGACTGACCAACATTGTACGTCTCCTCGCCTCCTTCGTCTTGACAAAGCTGGCCCATGCCGGTTTACTGCTAGGGAGGTCACGAGCGCTTGGGAACTTCACGGCGAGTTCTCGGATGGCTTTCATGGTCTTCCACATCCTGTCACGAAGGCTCTGGAACGTTTCGTTGTGGCGATAGTCGAACTTAAGGCTTCCCACGCTCCGCCGGGGTCCATATACTGCCAAGACGGGTTCATCAACTAGTCCTTTGATCTCATCCCTCGCTAGAAGCTCCCGGGATTCTGTCTCGATCGTGGCTTTCTTCGTGTCCTGCGCCCAACCACCGACAATGAGCGTCCTCTTCTCCTCCTCTGTCAGGATGTTATCGTCCTCCACATCACCCCACTGAGCTCGAGAAAGTGGTCCACTCTTCTTCTGGGTTTGCGGGTGATTGGCCTTCCAGTTCGCCCACGGATCAGAAGGGATAACGGGTCCAGGGGGTCCCCCATTGCTCGACATTGGGCGGCTCTGTAAGTCACTCTGAAGTCGTGCCAGGGATGTTGTGACTTCATTGATCCTGTCCTCGTGGAGGTCAACCATGGTTTTAAGCTCACCCACGTGTTTCTCATTGGCTGTTGTTCTGCCTTTCAAATTCCCGATCTCCTTCTCAACGGTGATGGTCTTCCCCTGCAGATTCACAACATCTTGGGCTTGTCGTTGTTGTGCGGCCTCAACCTGGCTGATGCGGCTCCCAATCTGTCCTTTCATCTCCAAGAGGTGTGAAGCCAGAAGTGCTCGTAGTTCACGTCCAGAAACAGGTGCAGCGTCCGTTGATGCTTTCTTTGAGGGGCTTTCACTCTCGTCTTCGTCAGGTTCTTCCTTGAGCTCACGCTCGGCATGGCTTCTCCCACGCTTGCGATTGTCTTTGATTTCAGGAGGAGGAGAGAGAACGGTAGCCCCTTCCACTTCGCCCAAGGCCCCCAGGTAGATGTTCGCCCCCTCAACCTGCATGCCTTCTCCACGTTGGTCACCATTGCCACCACCTCCATTTTCGTCAGGGTGAGTGAGGACATCGCGTCGGTCATCCTCTTTCACATCACTATCACCATCCTCTGCAATCTCCGTGGGCGAGCGATCTCTTTCAAGGTCCACATCTTCATCGTCGTCAATGTCAATTGTGGCTCTCGGTGAGTTCACCATGGTTGTGACGCACTAAAGTGATCTCCTCCTCGGAGGTCGTCAGGCCAACGAAGTAGACCAAGTCGAGTCACCCTCCGGGAAGACAAAGACACGCACAAAGCCAATGATGAAGTCCAGGGTCACCGCTTGAGATCACGCCCTCCGGACCAGGATGACCAAGGGAACCAGTAAGCGTCTCCCTATGCTGGGGTTGCAGTTGTCGACTCCGCCCTTTTCGATGAGAAAGACCAAGGTCACGTAGAGGTCGCCCCAGGATCCGATCACATAGAGGAAGAACTCCAGAAGACGCCCCAACCACTACCGCCACAAAGTAGAGGAACGACACCAGAAGGACGCCCCTGGCCCGCCTGAACGTAGCGAAATGAGGTGCGAGTCGGGGCTCCCTGACAGCTGAAAGGCTATGGGCACTCGAGAGGTAACGGCTTCGGCTTGAGCCGTAGCCATTTGCGTTTAGGGTTTAGGGTTTAGGGTTCAAGACTTGCGGGACGAAATGAGGCGTGTGGCTTTGGCTTGTTCTCAGAAACAGGGCCGACTAGCCACTCGACTTTGGTCTGTTCTCATGGGAGCCGTCGGTGTCACTGTTTTTCGGCTAGGCTGCTGATCTTCCCACATTCCACCCCTGTCAGCACAAACCCAACTTCGGCCAACACTACAGTCTTGGAGCGTGTTCAAGTCGCAGAGGGCAGCAGGGCTGGTGCTGAGGCATATCGGACTATGCAGTCATGTTGTTGCTGCATGAATAATGGCAGTAGCACGATGTTGCAAAAGACAGTGAATGAGGGTACCACCAATGCTTGTAGGGATCGCAACGAAAATACACCTATGATGTCATTGATGGATGCAAGTTGTCTGCTTACTTCACTCTTACTTCACTGGCGAGCCAGGCACTAGAATATACCAGCCTACTCTATGACTATTCTAAGGTTTTGGGATACGTAGTATAGTCACAGTGTAAGTATTTCAGAACAAGCTGGGCCACATTACCGCCAACTATTCAAACCTCCATACTTTTGCAAACCAATCGTCAGCAAGCTACAACTTGACCACATGACTCCCCTAGCCCAGATTCCGCACTTATTCACGCTTTTGTTGCTATTATTCGTAGTAGTACTATCATTATTATGTTTATGAACATTGTTATAACCCATTAGGGCTTCGGGTTTAAAGGGTTACAGGGCTTAGGAAAAGCTGGTGACTCTGTGCCAAGATCCAGAACACAGCGGCTGAGGTCCAAGCGCCTCCCCTGCTTGGCGTCCCTGGCTTTGAAACTGGTTTAGGGCTCAGGGGTTTTGGGTTGAAAGTCGGGGTTTGGGCTTGTGTGTGACTGTTCAAGGTTTACGATGTTCAAGGCATGAAGGCTCGCGGGGTTCAGCTCAGACGCGCACCCAGGGACTAGACAAGCTAAGTTGAAACTCTCTGGGCTTCTTGAAAAATACCAATAATTAAGTGCCATAGGTTGTTTCTCTGAAACATGTCGTGATTTCTCCGGGTCGAGGCAGAAGCAGGGCATGAATGCAAGAAAGCAAGACCGTGGAGAAACTGCGCCGGTCGAACATTGCTGTTCAATGGTACGTACAGATAGCAAGAACGTCAAGGGTAGTATGCACATAAGAGGGCTGCTGCCAGCAAACGCATGGTAGCAAAAGGAATACTACAAGTGGTAGAGGAAATTCAGGACTTCACGGACAGCAACAGTCGCACGACCAGGAAATGCTTTTGCGGCAGTACCACATGCCTCGTAGGAATGCAAAAGAAACAACTGAACAAAACACAACAGAACATAACAGAAGCCGTGCTGACCATAAGGAAACCACGGTCAAACTATGGAGGTGATATTAATAACAGAAACAACTCCAAGCAGCACTACCAACGGTGGCCAGGATCGTCATACTCGTCACACTATTCATAGGCAATACCAGGAAGCACCCTAGCAAGGGCAGTAACCGAAACATCAGTTATTGGATGACTCGTGGCAAGAATAGTTGGAATCTGAGGTTGTAAGTCCCGGGTACAGGGTGTCGTTCTTACAGCGTTTTGTGGGGTCGAGCGCTTAGTTTCGGACACAGACTTTGAAACTGTAGACTTACGGCCTTAGGGTGAGCTCTCCGGTTGTCTTCATGGTGTTGCGAAGTCGGAATGAGTCGAGGGAGGAATGGGACAGTGTTAGAGCTTGAGACCAGCTCATCAAGGGGGTTGTTCTTTCCCGTCAGGTGGAACCATAGGCTTGTGTTAGCTTCGGAGTGATCGTAGGTCCCCAAAGGCACGGTCTCAGAATAACCACAGCATACTCCGTCATCATAAGAATAACAATAGCACTAATACAAACTAACTTGAACAATAACAAAGGACTTCTCCAATAAGAAGTAATACGCGCCTGAAAATGGACGTCGTTAGCGAAGATGCGAACATGCTGACCTCCCGTCGCGCGGCGCCAACATTCCTGAGGGTTCATTGTTTAGGGCTCTCTTCTTCAACAACCTGGCCCCCAAAAGTTCAAACTTTCTAAGATAGAGCTAATATCTAAGGCCAAAAAGTTTAAAGTTCCCCCGTTCACTATCTAAGAGGGTTGAGCCGTAATCTGTTTTTGAGGTCCCGGGTTTCGGGGGGCACGAGGCCAAGGCAAGCAATTCAAGGTCTCGACTGCTACGAACAAGAACATACAAATTTACCGGGACTGCCAGTGAACCTTATTGCTCATGTTCGGTTCTAGAGGTGCGTAGCTGCTTAGCTGACAGCCTGACAAGCAATGAGCTGCGTGTCGCTACGTGGGAAATTTACTGACTTCCATCTTCAAACTGTGGTATCGCTGCCAGTGCAGTGTTGCGCGTCTTGTTGAGAAGGTTCTTCGCTAGAGGAAACATCTCGAAGTGCATCTGGTCATAAACGCGACGGGAATGCTCTACTGATGCAGGCAAAGCTTTGGCTATGATTAAATTGAAAAGCCCTGAACTGTAAGACCCAAGCCGAACCGCCCACCTGGGGGTGAACGCTTCGAGCAGGTTACAGACAGAGAGATGGAACAGTTTGGGGCGTTAGATACGGGCCTTAATAATTAGAATAGGGTTCTGGGAAATATATGGTACCATAATGAGGAACGGGCCATTCTGGCCCTGTCAAATGAAACCAAGGCCATCAGACATCACACCTGTCTTCTTTGGTCTGCAAGACGTGATGCCTGCTGAAAGCCTAAACACGAAATCCAACAGGTTGACGGCCATTTCACTTAGGTCCTGTGCCGCAGGCCCTAAACCCTAAACCTTTAACCCTAAACCCAACTCAATATCGATCCTCCGCAAATCCCAAACCCTAAAGCCCTGAAACTCCTAAACCATCTTGAAACCCTACCTTAACCCCAAAGAACCTACCTTTTTCGGGTTCCCTAATATGATTTCTTTACATAAGTCCTGCAAAAGGTAGGTTATTTGGGATTAAGGTAGTCACTAACATCCTTGACCACCCCGGACTCACCAAGTCCCTAAGCCTCTCGTTTCGAAGGTGTAGGGCTTTGGGGATTTCGGGTTTAAGGGTTTTAGGGTTTAGGGAGTTAGGGCTTAGGGGTTTAGGGCTTAGGGTTTAGGGGATTTAGGGATTTCGGGTTTAGGGTGTAGGGGTTTAGCGCCTTTAAGGGTTTAGGATTTAGGGTTTGAGCCACCAAGGTGCGTGAAAGGAGTTCTCTTCACCGGCATCCGTGGAAGCCTTTGCAGGGTAGACGAAGGCATCGGGAGCTCTGGCGGTTCAGGGCTTCTGGGTCTTTAACTCACTGGCCCAAAACCCAAGGAAATAAAAGTTGAAACTTTCAGAATCGACTACGTTATAAAAGGCCCAAAAGTTGAAAAGTTAAGTTTACAGCCAATAAGTTAATGATTTTTGAGGGTTTGAGAGTTGTAGGGTTGGTTAGGGCTTTAGGGGATTAAAGGTCTTACTTAGGAGATTAAAGGTTTTAGGGGCTTGGGTTTAGAGGGGCTGTGAGGTTTTAGACTGGAAAAGCGTAGGATTTCAGGCTTGTCGTAGCTTTGGGGGCATTCGAGCCTAGAGCTTTGAACAAAGAGGGTCCATATATAGGTCCCAACAGTCCATCCTAATGATGCTTTTGGGAGACCTAATTCCATAATAGCAGTATATATGGACCCTCTGGGGAAGCTAGCGATCCAGAACCCAAAATCCAAAAACAGAGATATCCCACCCAAAACCCAACACTCGAAACATCATGAGCAAAAACCCAAAACACAAACTGGCGAGCAACAAACAACAAGCTGTACAAAAGCACGGAGACTCACCGCGCACACGGCATCAAAGTACTCTACACCTGGAAAGCTCTGCACATCAAATCTCCAAACTACCTAAACCCTCCATCTACCCAGCACCCTAAATACCTACTATTAGGCCACCAATTAGGCCTGGTTAAGGGTACTAGAAGGGTCCCAGCCTTTATATCATGCAGGGCCCAGGAAAAATAACAAGAGCTAAGAGCTGTTGAAGCTGCCAATCTCAACGGACTTAGTAACTCAGGTCGTGCGTACCTTCCCTAAGTACTACATCCCCTGATCCTTCAAGTAAACCCTAAACCTTGAATCCCGAAACTGTTCAGCATATTATGGGGTTTAGGCCCTGGGGTTTAAGACCAGGGAGTTTGTAGACAAGGCAGCATGGATTGTCGTAAGCAGTTCTCAACCAACATTCAACGCTCACAAACACAACTACAACGATGGCACACCCTAAAACCCTAAACTCTAAACCCCTAAACCCCTAAACACTAAAACCCTAAACCCTAGACCCCTAAAGCCCTAAACCCCTACACGAACCCAAATCTTGGCCGGTCGACTCCGGGAGCTCGTAGACCTGGCTGGGGCTTAGGATTTTCGAGTCATTTAGGGCTTAGGATTTAGGGTTTAGGGTTTAGTTAGGAAATTAGGATTTAGGAAATTAGGGTTTCCGCGTCTGGGGCTTCACTACCTTGGGAATTTCGGGATTTAGGGTTTTAGGGCTGAGGGTTTTAGAGTTTCGGGAGTTTGGGCTTAGGGGTTTAGGGTTTAGGGGATTTAGGGCTTGGGGTTTTGGGGCTTTAGGGAGTTAGGGAGTTAGGGCTTAGGGTTTAGGGCTTAGGGTTTAGGACCCTGGGTGACGATGGTCCTGATCGGGCCGCTTGGCTGATGGGGACCTCGAAGACCCGCGACGCCAAAGCGCGGCGCCGTTGTGAAGGGAGGGCGGAACAAGGTCTTCACAAACACTGGTCAGGAGACGTGCGCCTCGGTCGCTGGCCTTGGCTCGAAAACGCCTTGGAGAAACGAAGGGGCGAAGCACGCTACGATGCTGGTGGTCTGGCTGCGAAGCGCATAGCCTGAGCAGAAGCAGGACTGAGTGTCGGCGATCTCGGCACGCTTCCCTGAGGAGACGCAGGATTGATGACTGTCGGATAGCTCTCAGGAGACGTCAGCTCCGCCATAGGCTTAGGATTTAGGGATTTAGGCTGTAGGGTTTGGGGTAGCTTGGGATCCAGGGTTTAGGCTTTATACGATTTTCGAGGCTTTCTGAACTGTAGGATTTGTTGCGACTGCAAAGAATAAATAGCACTGCAAACGACACCAACAACCGCATCACAACAAAGCAATGAAGCCAACCCCTCATGATGCTTTCTATGTTGTATGACCGTTCTTAACCGAAGCAGAAACAGTCTCATCAGCACGATCGTCGAGATTGCAACCACGGTAGCCCCAAAGCGGAATACATGTCCTGAGCCGTAGGGCGCATTCAATTGATCTGACAAACTGGCGATGACGTCGAAGTATGTGACAATGGCAGCCTTCATACTTGAGAACACTACTACGTAATCTTTGTGTTTTCAGTAGCAACAACAAACTGTGGCAGGGGTGTCGGCGGCGGTTCTGTTGTTTCTCAAAAGTACTAGTAGCAGCAAAGCGGTAACAAAGCGATAAATTGGCATCGTAGAAGCTGCTTTGATTATGGTAGCATGGACAGAGTTTATTTGCTCTTGCCGTGGTTACTACTGTCGACCTAACTTTCAAAACTCTAAACCCTAAACCCCTAAACCCTAAACCCCTAAACCCTAAACCCCTAAACCCCTAACCCCCTAAACCCTAAACCCCTAAACCCTAAATCCCTAAACCCCTAAAACCCCTAAACCCCTTCAAACCCTAACCCCCTAAACCCTAAACCCCTAAACCCTAAACCCCTAAACCCTAAACCCCTAAACCCCTAAAGCCCTAAAGCCCTAAAGCCCTAAAGCCCTAAAGCCCTAAACCTTAAACCCCCCTAAACCCTAAAGCCCTGAACCCTAAAACGAAAACAATCCCATGGTCTGCCGCCTCGGTGGCTGCTCCCGGAGAGACGACCTGCCCGCGTTCTGTGCATAGGATTGAACCTCTCTTCTTCAACCACCTGGCCCCAAAAAGTTCTAACTTTCTAAGATAGAGCTAATATATAAGGCCAAAAAGTTTAAAGTTCCGCCGTTCACTATCTAAGGAGCAGTTGGGGTTTAGTTTTCTTTTGGATGCTTAAAGGGTTTAGGGTTTGGGGTTTTTCTTTCGGATGCTTCTAGGATTTACGGTTTTCTGTTGGATGCTTGCAGGATGAAGGGTTTGGGCGTTCAGGGCTTCTGTAATTAAGCTCCTTTGGCTCAACACTAAGATGAATTGCAACAGCCCTTTCGGCGTGCGCCTTAAACTTTAAACCAACGGGGAGCGATCCCCCAAAACCCCAAACAGCCGCAAATCCTAGACTCCTCATCATTTCCAAAGCTGTAAACACCTGAACGCTAAAACCCTGTCGGCTGCCGGATGAGAACTAATGGCTCAGACTTTCCCTGCTACTGCAGGGTGTTTCGACTCTGTGAGCCTTTCAGGTGTTCGCGAGGTCAACTGCAATGTTGAAAACCTAGACCATGAACCCCAAACAGTAGACTGCATTAGACCCACAAGCCCTGAGGCGGAGGCTCAGTCATCAAGTTTCCGAGGTAGTCTCTCTCCAACTTTCAATCTGTGAGATGACAGTTTCTCAAGGCGCAAAGCCCTGAAGCCATATTAAGGTTGTAGGGTTAAGGTGTTAGGTTCAGGGCTTAGGGTCTAAGACCTAGGGTTTGGTTTAGGCCATCGAGCCCTGGAGGCACCTTGATCGGAAGGGGAAGCATGGACACTGCCACAGACGGAAGGAACTCGAAGGAAACCTCGCCACCCTGCGCAAAAGCGAAGGGAATTTCCTTGTTGGAGTTTTGGGCAGCTTTGGGGATGTATGTTTGCATGCGTGTGTGTGTGTATGCATATGTACATATGTATATATATATATGTATGTACATAAGCAGATATAGATGTAATCTCATATTAAGTTGTACATATACACACAACATATCGTGTTACATTGGGCCTCAGGGGGGATACTAGTAGTTACTAATTTGCTCAGACCCGAATATTGTAGGGCTGTAGGGGTGGCACTGTTGCCTTTAGGCTTTTAACTTATCTAGTTGTCCACTGTTCGAATTTGGCGATAAGGGCAAAGGAGACGGGGCTTTACGAACCACCGCAACCGCAGCAGCAACAACACCACCGACACCAAACCCAACACCAACGCAAACACCAGCACCAAAACGAAAAGCATCGCCGCCGCCGCCAACACCACCACCGCCGCCGCCACCACCGCCGCTGCCACCACCACCACCACCACTACCACCACCAACAACAACAACAACAACCACAACCACAACCGCAACACCAACAACAAAAACAGCAACAACTCCTACAATTACAATTACAACTACTTCTTCGGAAACAATACAATCATCCTCATAGTCATCTTAAACATCATCATCTTCATCTTCATCATTATAAACCAAGATCATCATATTCCATCTTCTTCGTCGCTCTCATCACCGGCGTCATCATCATCATCATCATCATCATCATCATCATCATCATCATCATCATTAACAACAAGCAACAACGTCGCCATCATCTTCATCATCTTCTTCATCACCACCATCATCATCATCATCACCTACAGCACCGTCACCACCGCACCGCCGTCATCGTTCTACCCATAGTTGCCATCAACCTCACCCGATCATCCGCGGCAACAGCAACACCTGCTCAGGCAGGCAACGGACTCACCTTGAACACCAAACTAAGTGTCTTCGTCCGAACATATCCCTGGCCTCTGTGCCCGGTGGAACTGGAGCCGAAGAAGCAACTGAGAGAACTTGTGGAAGATTTAAAGTTCAAGGGTTTTCGAGTTTACTATAGGGGCCTTAATAATTAGAATAGGGTTTTGGGGCCTACTATACTATAAATATAATAAGGAACCCCCAAAATAGTATAGGTAATTCTTAAGGCCCCTATAGTGCCCTATAGTGGGGTTCAGGGCTCCGAGGAATTTGGGGTGACTTACTTAGCAGGCTCTCTTGTGAAAGTAGCCCTCAAATCCGGCCTCTGAGCTCGGACACAGACAGCTCCTGTTTTCAGGTCTACTGGGCTTTTATGTAACCAGGGAGAAAAAAGTATACACTTTTATTTCATAATGGTTCCTTTAAAAAAAAGAATTAAAGTATGGTACTCCAAAGCTCAGTCTAATTAAATTTGATGACCGACGGGGATCAAATGACCCAGCAGACATCGACATGATTCGCATTGGATGGATCACAGTCGTACCTGCCACCTTTGCCCTAAACTTTGCAAAGCTCTTCAACTATATGTTTGCGGAGCCTCTGCTTTACAATGGCTCAGGTCCTTCATCCTTCGGGGTTTCGGGTAGTTTCAGGCCCACAGGTGGATCTTGGCTGCCCTGAACTCTAAAACTCGACAACCTGAAACAGGGTTTTTAACAACCTTTTTTTTAAAAAAAACCCTCTTAAACAGGGCTTTTAAAAACCCTCTTCTAAAACTCGACAACCTGAAACAAGGTCTATAACCCACTTCCAATTTTCAGACAAATACCCTCAAACGTCGCGTCTGAACCCTCCAGCAAAACCAAACCCCTGGCTTTTGAGAACCCACGCACCCTCGCACCCACTAATTCACCAAAAGAACCTTATATCCTAATCCCCACCTACCGAAACCCCCAAATCCCAAACCGGAAACCCCTAAATCCTAAACCGGAAACCCTAAACCCTAACCCCTCCCCCCCCTAATGGGAGCCGGGCCGGTCTCGGCTTTGGAGCTTTGCCGTGCTTCCTTCAGCTTAGGGGTTTAGGTATCGGGTTTAGGGTTTAGGGTGTAGGGTTAAGGGTTTATAGGGTTTAGGGTTTAGGTTTAAGGTTTGGGGCGAAGTACTTCGGGCTTTTTTCGGCCTTGGCGCCAGGTTTAGGGTTGAGGGGTTGAGTTCGGGTTCGATCTTTTTGTTTTTGTCTTGGGCGGGGAGGGCCGGGAGGGTCATGGTTGTTTGCTTCTTCGTTGATGGTTTGCAAATTTGGCGTTCGGGGTTTCGTGCTTTGGGTTTAAGGTTTGATCCAGCCGTATGCTTCTTCGTAGTAAATACAATTACTACATTCTGGTTTTTGTATTATTTTGGATGTTTCGGGTTTGGGGTTGTGACGGTTAGTCTCATTTTGAAACTATCGTTGAGGTTTGGTTTTCAGGGTTTCACAGGCCTTGTTCTTGTGGTTCTCCGGGTTTCGTTTCAGGCGGAGGGTCTTTTTTTCGCACGCAGTGTTGTAGCGCACACACGCACGCGCGCACACGCACACACACGCACACACACACGCACACACACACACACACGCACACACACACACACACACAACCCACACACACACACCACCCACACACACACACACACGCACACGCACACAAACACACAAACACACACACACACACACACGCACACTCTCTTAGCAAGTGTAACCTAAGCTTTGCTACTGGTCCTACTGACCGCTTCGGATCTTACTGAGCCGTCGAGGCAACCAACCGCCAAAAACCCTGAAGACACTCAGCCCTGAAGCCCTGAATGCTAAGCCTAGACCCATAGACAACTGATTAACAAGCCCCTCCACCTTAATTAACAAAGGGTATCGTGGGGATCCTAGCATTAGGGGCTTTAAAGAAAGGGGTTAATGAATCAGGGGTCTGCATTACATAAGCACCCATCACAGCCGGTAAATTACCCAAAGTGCTCGACCCTAAGTTTCTGAACCAACCCCCGTAATTCCAAACGCTAAGACCCCCTAACCCTACCTTCTGACGGTCCCCCTAGTATGATTTCCTGAAAGATTTTTGGTCCAGAGGTCGGCCCTAGTTACTATCATTTTCGAGTCTACCTTGGCTGGCCTCTGCTCGCGCAGCCTGCAGAACGGCGTGCGCGATGGCCTTATAGAGAATTCAGGTTTGAGGACAAGTCCAAAGCCTAATTTGGGGGTTGCATTGTTTGTTGGGGCTGCGGTATAGCTTCGTTGGTTCGGGCTCAGAGGCGCACAGTCTTAGGGAAAATAGCTGTTTGTAATAGCAAAGCCGGTAATGACTTGCCTCACTGATAGTAATGTCAAGATAACGGATGGTTTGGGGAATATGGAACTACTGACCTGGAGTAGAGGTGCAACACAGAAAGTGGCTCTTTGATGGGCATCTTCCTCCCACGCACGACTTCTGCAAAACAAATGACCGAATCACCTCAAGCTTAGCTAGGAGCTAAACACTAGGAGATATTAGGAGTCCACGAAAAAACATGCTTTGGCAGTTTTTACGGTAGGGTTCCATGAACCCTAAACCCTGCTTGGAGGTTCATCGGTTATAACTTTCGTTGCTCTACTTATAACCGCACTTATCACTACCCATGAACCTCCAAGTAGTAGTCCTTACACCCTAAACCCTAACCCCTAAACCCCGACCCCAAACCCCGGTCAGCAGGGTTCGCAAGAGGAAAGGCACCAACTGCTGCGGAGGCCCTGGCTGCCTGGGCACCGCGGGTGGCCGTGCCTTCCGAGACCTGAGGCGTGTGCTGCTTGGAGGTTCATGGGTAGTTATAGGGTTTAGGGTTTGGGGTTTAGGGTCCGTAGTTATAAGTGGGGTCATACTTATAGTTTAAGGTTTCGGGGTAGTTAGTTTACCACTATAGTTAACCCCCATGAACCTCCGAGTGGTTGGTTCATGTGCCAAGTTTGGGTTTTCCGATGATTTCAGTTCGGGGCATCGTGTTCGGGGAATTCGAGAGCTCACTTGGTCTGTAGAGATGCGGATGCAAGGTTTCAGGTGTCTCTGGGCTCTAGGTAGTTTCTACACTTTCGAGCGGAGGCGTTCTGCTTGTCACACAAGGTCTCTTCCAAAGACCACACTCGCTAAAGTCCCGCTTTGTGGGAGCTTTCAATCAATAGGGGATACTGCGACTTTCGCTGCCCTACGAAGAGCATAAGATTCCAACGGACAGCAGTGCCAATAATGTTGTGCAGTCGAGAAGTTGAGTTCCCAAAACCACCTCCCCCAGGAGTTGCAGACGGGACGCCCATGCACCAAACTGCAAACACCCGGAGGCCTAAAACCTTAAAGCCTTGAAGCATAAAGCCCCAAACCCTCATAGAACCCTCGTAATTTCCCCTTTTCTAGAAACCCTGAGAGTAGCCCTGAGAGTAACCGATATAGCAACCCCGATCGTACCCGGTATAGCAAGCTTTGCAGAACAGCCCAAGAACCGCAAATAGGAAACGCCTGATATAGGGTCCTCGATAATCACAGGTTCAGGGCATATTGTATAGTACTGCTATATTATGGAGGCTGTAAGGGAATAACCAGGGTCTAGGGAATAGTTGTAGCATAATTCTATTGGAGTCTATTAGGGTATATCATTACTTTCTATTCCGAACCCTACATTAACTGGAAATCCGAAACTAAGCCGGCATCCCGCTTCTTCTTCCCCTGAAAACCAGACCTCGGAAACCGCTGCATGCGAGGACACAACCTCGGCGCAAGCCATTACATAATGTAGGGGCCTTAATCATTAGAATAGGCCTTTTGGGGGCTCTTTATTATGATTATTGTATAATATACCCTCAAACCCTATTCTAATTGTTAAGGCCCCTATATATGTCCAGGGCTTTCTCGAGTTCTGGGTTGTAGGGTCTGGGGCGTTGAGGGGTTGGGGATTTAGTGATGAGAGACGGTGCAGATCACAGCATCCTTACATGGTAGCCGCTCTCTCCGGCAACGTGTTTTCGGGTCAGAGTTGGGCACCTGATCTCATTCAACCACGGTTTAGGGTTTAGGGGTTTAGGGTTTAGGGTGATGCAAGCCTCATACTTCCTAAGGTTGGAGCCTTCATGATTCGAATGGGAAGTGTGCCTCAGTGGCGGGTATAAGTGGGGCATCCATAAGTATAACCCATATTGTGGGACTTAACCCCCCACAACTACCCAAGGCCGAACCAAAGAGCTGAGGAGTGACAATTTGTTTCGTTGCCCGCCCGCAATGAATGAGCCTAAAGTTCAGGGCCAGCAGCCTGAGACCGAAAGCCTCTCAGCCAGACATGATGAACTGGGTTTAGGGTTTAGGGGTTTAGGGTTTAGGGACAGCCTCTCAGCCAGACATGATTATCACTCAAAAAAGGCTTGCTTGCATCGTATCCCCGAGGCCGGAGACGTTGAGCCACAAAGACCGGCGGGCTGGCTCGTTCAGGACTTCTATAGGGAGGCAGCAATCATGCGCATGTCCTCTTCCATCCTTTTGCTGCTGTGCTTGGGGTGGCGGTGGACGCTGTCTGTCATTTGTCGCAGAATCTCCAACCTTGTCGCCTCACACAATAAACCTAAACCCTAAACCCTAAACCCAAATGGGCCCGTCTGAGGCCGCCAACAAGGGAGCGAATGGTCATCGGAAGAATCAGCGAGTCGAGCACGCAGGTTTCCCTCCACATAGGACCGCACGCAAGTGAAGAGGCAGATCACAAAGTCCTTCAACCCGGGCCTTCATAATTCGAATATCCTTTAAAGGGTTGCTTATAAGGGTTACTATGCGGGATGCTATCAGGGGGTGTAGTATAGGGGCCTTAATGATTAGAATAGGGCTTTGGGGTAGAGTAGACTATACTTTTAGTAGGGAACCTTGGGGGATGGCATTACTAGTTCTTCGGGCTTCTAGTCTCAGTTCGGCACCTTCGGAATCCTGGGTGAAGCAAAACTCTTAAGACTGCGCAGGTTGCTGAGACGTTTATAAGTTTTATGTTTCGGTAGTCCCGGCTACACCCTATCCCGCAAACTTCCCCAAACCCTAATTACACTCAAACCCTGAACCCTTAAACCCTGCGCCCGGAACTTAAGATGGGGAAAATTGAAAGCAGAAACTCAAACCCTCAACCCTTAAACCATGTGTTCGGAATTTAGGATGGAGAAACTTGAAAGCAGAAACTCAAACCCTCAACCCTTAAACCCTTGACCCTTAAACCCTGCGCCCGGAACACCGAGGTCACTGCTGTAGGATCCTTTGAGGCAGGGCGAGGCGCCTCCGAACCGACTCAGAAGACGGAGCTGAGGATTTGGGGTGGTCAAAGGGCAAAAGGAGGGACCCTTTATGGGGATCCCCACCCTCTAACGGGCTTTACAATGGATATTATTAATAGCTTTATTAAGGTTATATACCTAGGCTCCTGATTAAGAGCCCCTCCGTTTATCCTTGGGGGTGGTTACTTCTGCTACCGGCTACCGGCTATGCAACCTCAGGGCTTGTATCAAGGTTGACATCGCAGCCCTTAGTTTAAGCCCGAAACCCGCCTGTGCCCTTAACTTCACCGTGTAACAACCCTGTGAAAAAACACCCTTGCCCGTGCAGTGACATATAAACACCATTAAACTGACTAATTTGATAGTAGCCTTTAGTACTCCTACAACAACAACAACAGCAACAACAACTCTAAACCCTAAGCCCTAAAACCCCAAACGGTAAACCCGTAACCCCTAAACCCCTAGACCCTAAACCCCTAACCCCTACACCCCTAAACCCTGCGGCCGTGCCTCTGATGCCGGCGGATGCTCGGACACGACCTCGGGCCACGAAGGCTTTTGCATTGGGCGCAGGGTTTCGGGTTTAGTGTAGGTTTAGAGTTTAGGGTTTAGGGTTTAAGGGCCTAGGGTAGGCTTCAGGGTTTAGGGTATTGAATCTGAACTGCTGCTTCTTGAGGTGTCTTGCGCCCCAGACTGAGCAGCTCAAACCCTAAACTAAATTAACTTATTGTTAAGCCAGAGAGCCCAACACTCCGGAATTCAGGAACACAGCTTCAATATGAAGCCCCTTATGGTTTAAGGCATAATCCTTAATTGAGGGGTATTGGGCTCTCTGGGATCCCCATAAAGCAATAAGCCTGTACCCATGCATCCAAGGCTCGGTGGGATCCCGGGAAGCTTGCTGAGGTGCTGGCACCTGCCCGTCATTGCTTTTACTTTCCCCAAACCCCTACTTGGAGGGTCGGGGGACTTAGTAAGTAGACTTATAAGTACCCTAAAAGGGACCCTAATTGGGGTTATGGTACTTATAAGTCCCTAAAATAACCAGTTACTAAGTCCCCCGACCCTCCAAGTAGGCCCTAAACACTAAACCCTCCGTCCGCAACCAACCCTAGACCCCAAACTCTAAACTGCCCTAAACCCTAAACTGTCCTAAACTCCAAACTTCCCAAACCCAAAACCCCAACCCACAGTTTGGAGTTCGGTGCAAAGCAGCGCGTGCCTCGGATCCGGGTAGATGCTCGGACACGACCTGAAACAGCAAACTAAGCCACGCAGACTCAGCTCAAGTCTACACAAGCGCTTCCCAAAAGCTTAAACCCCTGTGCCCTCAACCTCGGAGAGCCCGAACCCTATGAATGAACCCTAAATCCTTATAGACCATTATAGTAACCCTTGTAGGAACCCTCCCTAAAAACACGGAAACCTCAAACCCCGACCTTCTGGGGGCTCCTTGCCATCTTCTCTTCTGCTTAGGGCCTTGTTTGACCCAACCAAGGGTTTAGGGTTTAGGGTTTTAACGGCTTAGGGTTTAGGGTCCAGGAAAATAGGGTGAAGGTTAACCCACCTAACCCCTTAGTTGAATGCAGGCGAGGCTCTGTGGGGTCTCTAGAAGCTTGCCGAGATTCCTCGGACGCTGCCTGCAGCTGATCTCACAGATTTTTTTGAGATTCCGACGAGGGTTTGCATGAAGGGTTGTTTGAGGGAATTTGGGTTTAGCACAGTAGGAGTTTGAGATTGTAAATTCTTCTGACATTGAAAGCAAAAACGGCACCTTTCTTTGTGTTTTGGTGGAGATAGAAGGCGAGAACACGACCAAAGGCCTGATGCCTGAAGTCAGTACCCAAACTACAAAACTGCAGTTTCGAGGTTTAGGGTTTAAGTTTAGCTTCAGGGTTTAGGTGAGGCCTAGCATGTTTGACTGCGTGCTGCTGATTTCTACAGCATTGTCCTCCTGTATCTACTCATCATTTGATTTGGTATGCTGGGGCTTTGGCATTCGCCACCTTCACAGCGATCAGCTGAATTTAGCTAGGTTCCTGACCGATATCAACCCTCACAACAAACACACAAATCAATGAAGGAAACATACTGAGACTGATACCGGTATCAGCAGAAACAGCAACCATAGAAAACGGTGGGGGCCTTAATAATTAGAACAGGGTTTGGGCATTCATTCTACCAGAAATATAAGAAGGAACCACCCAACAGAGTATTGGTGACTTTTTGGGACCCCTATATTAGATAGATGCCAAGAGGCCTCTGTCTCCCATACCTTCGGCAAGGGAAGCATCAACGTACCGCTCGACGGGCGGAACTGGAGAGGAATCGCATCAAGTGCCTGACAGAGATACGCCTAATCGCTGGAGCGGCTTCGGGTTGAGGCGGATATCGGAAGCCCTGAACCCTATAAACCCTAAACCCTGTAAGCTCTTAAACCCTAAACTCCTTGAACCCTAAACCTTCAAAGTTTAGAGTTTAGGCCTTCTGGGTGGAGGACCGGCGGTCTAGGGCTACACTTCCCCTGAGGAGCCGAGGAATCGCCCCTAATCCCTACACCCCAAACACCCCCAAAGCCCTAAGAAACACGAGCCCCTACACTTTAAACCCCATTCCCGACCCCTAAACCCTAAACCTAAACCCTAAACCCCTAAACCCTAAACCCTAATCCCTAAACCCCTAGACCTCAAAACCCCTGACCCCCAAACCCCTAAACCCTTAAACCCCTAATTCACTGACTATCGAACATCCGGGTCTCAAATGACAACGTAGGAGCCTTCGCAGTCAGAACAGGGTTCCTGTTTAAAGGGCTTAGGGTTTAGGGTTTCGGAGTTTCGGGTAGGAGTTTAGGAGTTTAAGGTTCAGGGTTTGGGGTTTAGGAGTTTAGGAGTTTAGGGTTTAGGGTTTTGGCGGTTTAGGCTCTATCAGAGTTCAGGTTGACAATAGGGACCTTAGTCGTCAGAATAAGGCATTTATAGGGCTTTGTGGATTCTGGCAATTTTTAGGGTTTAAGGGTTTAGGGTTTAGGTTTAGGGTTTAGGGTTCAGGGATTCTGAAAATTAAAAGGTCATCAATGGAAGGGTTTTTGGATATGTTGTTTACAGTTAGTATCATTATACAGGGACGCTCAAGGTCCTTTGTGGGGCACACATTTTCAGGACCCTTGTCTATTTGGGTCCGTACTAGACCTCCCAAATGAAGAGGGAGACGAACGTGACGGCAAACAATCTGGAAACGGTGAGAAATGGCTTACAATCGAGCGTGACTGTCACAGATAGAGACAGAGAGAAGAACTTGCTCAGCGGGGGGAGCCCAAACCCAAAAAAACCTAAACCCTTTTTCGAACTCTTGTAGAACCCTCAAAAGAATTTTGTTAAAGAACTAAGGAACCCAAACCCACAAACCCTGTAGACCTGGAGATCCCTTAGACTGCAGGGAGAGCGCCTCCCTCTCCGCAGCATGCTGAATCGCGTGGACAATGGCCTCACCCACCGGGGCATCAGTTTGGGGCACAGGATTTAGAGTGCAGGGTTAGGGGTGTCGCCTTAAGGGTAACAGGGCACAAGTGTGCGAAACAGTTCTCATGTCTCAGAACTTTACAGGGTCTTCATCGTAACAAGCTACTCACTTCGGTAATGAGGTGTCCAGGGAAGCCTATCAGCCTATCAGAGAACCAGCCGTAAGTGCGCTGCTTGCCTGTCGTGACTTCGAGACTTGCTGACTGATATTTCCATTGCGGCCACAAAAAGCCTCGTTTTTTCTTGCTCTTGTGGGATGTATAACCCACTACTATTTTTATTGCTATCTGTACCAGTCTTACTCGTAGTGCTTCATTAGGGGCAAAGAAAACTGCATAAACTAATAAACGTGGGTTTCGGGACGAATCGGCAAGGCATCAACACAGAAACCAACAAGTGAAGGTCACAAGGGCACCGGATGTGCAGTATGCACAGGTCGAAGGCAAGGTTACAGGCAAAACTTGAATCCATGTTTTGCATACAGTCACCGTCATGCTTAAACACCTCCCACCAGCACTGTTGTAACAGTCGATGGAAAGACCTAGTGGTGAACAACGCTGTTGAGATTCTCCCGGGATGC
>BGNK01004791.1:0-11110 GCA_003297005.1 Symbiodinium sp. clade A Y106 | reverse complement strand
CGGGGATGTCCGCGGGCTTGAAAAAGTTTATGTGGGTCGCCACAACACAGCAAAAAACACTTCTATATAAAGGAAGCACTTGCGCTGACTGTATATGCAGCGAGAAGGCATGTCTGTTATAACCTCTCCTCGCGAGTGGAATATGCTACTATTCCGAAGCTGCGATCTATCCGTTCCCGCACAGCACACATGGACCTGTAAACTGGCAGGGGCCTGCCTTCTGGCTACCTGTCCCTACTNGTTCCCGCACAGCACACATGGACCTGTAAACTGGCAGGGGCCTGCCTTCTGGCTACCTGTCCCTACTATGTCGTCCCAATACCGAAAGTTTATGTTTATGTGCTTTTTTTGCTCTTGATTCATGTTGCTGCATGGCTGCAGTCAAACGCAGCTTCAAGGACAAGCGACGGTAATAGCTCTGGTCACACATAAACTGAACACAACCGTTAGGCAAAACTTCAGGGCACAGAGCTAGCTAAGATAGGGGACTTAATAATTAGGATAGGGTTTTGGGGCCCATGATACTATAATTATAATAAGGAACCCCCAAAATAGTAGGTAATTATAAAGGCCCCTATAGTCTAGTTGTAGTTCCTTGTTTGGTTGCGCTACTCTTTACCTCCGTCAAAGAGACTGCAGGTAGAGCCCAGGAATCAGAGCAAGCAAGATGCCCAGACGTGTCCATGTTCTGAGAAGGCGACGGCTTGTGCCCCGATGATGGTGGAGCTCTCAGACACCTGAAGATGTGCCATCGGAATTCTGACCGTGGGGTTTGTCGTTTCTTTGGGATTCCGTAAGGGACCCATAATCACCCAAGCTTCTTGCAAAAAGCTCCACCCAAAACAGCTGCCCGTCTGTACTGGAACCACAATCTGAAGACTCGCACGCTCACGGTTGATGGTTTAGACTTCAAAGTGCTGCTTCTGATTCTGAATTTCATCGGCTTTCAGCGTTTCAAGCCTGATGGGTTGATGCCTTTAAGCTGCAGATCGTTCACTAGGTTCCCCAGTGTAGCCCCTTAATAATAAGGGTACCCTTTTTTCTACTACTCGATTTTAATAGGGGAACCCAAAAAAAAGGGCAAAAGGGTACTACTGGGGAACCTAGTTCAAGATCCCCCAGGACATCGCATCTAAACCTGCGGGTTGCCTCTCCCGTCGCGGATTCGTCTTTTGGCACAGGGACCTGGATGACCTGAACAGAGTTGCTGCAGCCGTTGGCTAACGATTGAGATATGGTTTGCGCTAGGCTTTCAATGATTGCTGACTGAAACCTGCATGCATCAGTGTAAAGGTAGGTTGCTTGCGCGCGCGCGCGGGTGTGTATGTGTGTGTGTGTGTGTTTGCGTGTTTGTGTGTGTGCGGGCATATACATATATGTGTTATATGTATGTATATATGTATATATCTGTGTGTATGTGCCTGTGTGTGTGTCTTTGTGTGGGTGCTGCCAAAAAATGCATGCATCACTGGTGGCTTAGCACAGCGGATCGAAGCGAACAAAACCGTCAACCCATGCCGGGTCTAAACAATGCGCTGCATTCCGACACAATATCCCCCTGAGCAGGAAATACTTCTCAAAATAGGGAAGCGTCACTCTCAAATGCTAAACCTAAACCGAATTCAACTACCTCCCTGTGCACTTGTGACACGTGAACGAGAGCAATGGACCGGAGCATTGCTGTGAGCACGGCAACAATAAAAGTCGCACCAGTATATGCAACACGAATAGCAAGTCTCATCAAAATTACCATCGCGCTAGCAAGGCACCTCCAACGGTATCCCCAGCCCACCGAAGGCAGCCGCCAAGATATCGTCTGCCAAGACCTGATTTCGGCAGGACGGCTTCAGTCTCTCAGATCATTGCAAGTTGTGATTCTGAGAGAACCTGCCGTGCGATTACCCACAAGGATCATGATGATGCTAGTGCTCAGCGGCCGCCGTAGCAATCGTCGTCACAGAAAAACGATGGAGTGGCTCTTGAAGCACAAGCATGCCACTTGTCCAAGTTGTGCAGGCCGGTGAGTCAGGAATTGTTAACCATTGTTATGATTCTACGTTCGATTGCAAGTATACCTTTCTCTAAGCTTACAGATACAGTACCTAATACCTGATCATGATTAGCACGGTTTGCGTTGATGCTGATGCTGGAATCCTTACCCAGGTCCGTCGTGCTGAAAAACCTGCATGCCTGTAGCTATTGCATGCTGATGACGCTGAGTCCTGCTAGCGTAGCTGAAATCTGCTGTGACTCCTCCGCCTGCGCCTATGCCTGTGACCACTTCTACCACCTCTGCCACAGCTAATCATAATTCCGTAAACCCCAAATGTCCACTTTGCAAGTCATTCCTTCGAGGCCCCGACGGCTTCGGTACCGAAGGTGGCAGAGAAGTCGGACTCGCCAACGCTCTGTTGGTACTCCTGATGTCGGCTCTTACAACCATGGATAGGGCGAGACGTGGCAGCGGAAATCCGCAGACCAGCTTCAACAATTTCAAACGCAATCCCTCTAGCCTTATGGGTTCGCTCGTAGGCTAACAAGCCGGCACCCAAGAACCTCCACGATGTGGTCAAAGCTTCAAGTAAAAAAACGTAGTTTGTTGATGCAGAGCCCTTGCTTTCTGCATGCTGACCATCATAAAACTTCTGTTTGCATCCCTGAGCCCTCAACCGGACACCCCAAATCCTAAACCAAAGCCTAAACCCTAAACCGTCAGCCGCGCACCCTTGCACGGTTTCGGGCATCGAACTCGTGGCTTTGGTTGAAGCAGCCCGCAGGCTGAATCGAAGAATGTGGTTTAGGGTTTAGGAGTACAGGAGTATAGGGTAATTATAGGGTATAGGGTTTAGGGTGTGGAGGTTCCAAGTTCAATTCCAACTGCTTGTGGATCAACCGGCATAGATGAAACAGAGTCGTGGGTCATGCGCTACTACAAAACAAACCTACCTTACCCTAAGCAGACCCTAAACCTCAAATGATACGTTGCATTCAATCTTCAACTAAACAGTTAACTCTAAAATCCCGGTCACCCTTAATCTTCAATCCTGCAGCCTGAACCACCAGAAACCCTAAACCCTCAACAGAATTCAAGGAAGCTCTGTAAGGAACCCTCAACCCTAAACCCTAAACCATAAATCCTAAATTCTACACCCTCAAGAATCCCAATTAAACCCTTTCAGGAGTTCTAAGGAATCCCAAGCCCTCTAAGGACTCCATAAGCCCTCAACCCTGAGGCTCTAGAAGCTGGGACCGATGCCGAGGACTCCCGCGTCTCGGGTCGAGTAGCAACCTGCGCTTTCGCGCTCTGGTTTAGGGTTTAGGCTTAGGGGGTTAGGGGTTTAGGGGTTTAGGGGTTTTAGGGTGGTTTATGAGTAGGAGTATAGGGTATAGGGCTCATGGTTTGGGGTAATGTTTTGGTGTTTAGGTGTTCCAGGGTTCGGGGGCTTTAGGCTCGGGGGGTAGTTTTGTGTAGGGGTCCAAACCTACCACCCTAAGCCCGGAATCTTAAGCACGAGACCCTAAAGGCAGTAGGATTGAGGGTAAAATTTACTGTCTGGTTCTTAGTAGCGAGTGGGGGAATGGATCCCTATGATTGTCCCTTAAGGTCTCCTATAGTAGTCTCCATAACCCATTCCCCCATTCCCTACTGAGAACCAGACAGTAGGATTTAGGGTAAAATTTAGGGTGCAGGGAAGCCCACAGATTCGCCTGCTCCTCGAAGTCCAGGAACAAAGGAGCCAACCAGGTGCCCACTGAAGGGAGCAACTCGAAAGGCGGCTCACCGCCAACCTCGCAGAAGATTTAATTTAGAAGATTTGACTAAGTGGCGTCGTTCTTGTTCTGTTGATTGTTCCACCATTTATGACTTGTGGTACAGACATACCGCTGACGGTTATCTAGGCTCGTGCTAATGCTGTCTTCTGTCATCGAAGTAACTTGCAGGAATACCGCCATGAACCGCATCATTGCAAGATGGCGTTGCTGCGCTGCTGTTGTTCTTCTTTTCTACCATGAAAGCCGGCAAGCTTCGCAGACGATGGCTGCACTGCACGCTACGGAAAGAAGCCAGCAAAGCCTGGAGTGCCATACTTTTAAATAGGGGCCTAAATAAGTAGAATGGGGCTTTGGGGCCCATTATACTACAGTTATAGTCAGAAAACCCATCAAAATGGTATAGGGAATTCTTAAGGCCCCTGTATTACATTAAATTGTCTTCACTGCGAAGAGCCCCATCCTAGGGATGCAGCAATTCTGGCGGGACCCCGGCCCTCCAGGGGCTTACCTTTGGTTAGTAGGGAACGGAGGAATGGGGTACAATTATAACTACTACTACTACTACCATTCTTCTATTCCCTGCACCCTAAACCCTAAACCCTAAACCCCTAAACCCTAAACCCTATTACTACCATTCTTCCATTCCCTACACCCTAAACCCCTAAACCCTATTACTACCATTCTTCCCTTCCCTACTACCCAAAGGTAAGGGGGAGGGACCGAGGGACTTTTTGAGGTTGGGTCCCGTCTCAGAGATATCGCGCGAGGAGGAGACCAGAGACTCGCTGAGATTGGGCCCTTAGGGTTTAGGGTTTGATATAGGGTGGTTGTCAAAATTATGGTACTTTTTTGGGTCCCTAATTTATACGGCACCTATTATTTAGGGTACCCAAAAAGGGACCGTATTTTTGACAACTACCCATATAGATATCTGGGAGTTTCCGAAAATTAGGGGGTACCTTATTTTGGGGTCCTCATAAAAAGAATCCTACCGTTTAGGGCTGAGATTGATATTGGATATGGGGGGGGGGGGGTTCCGAAAACCAGGGGACCCTTATTTTGGTCCTTTTTTTTTAAAAAGGATCCTACATTTTTAGGTAATTTTTTTTTTAGGGGTCCCTGTTTTTCGAAGCCCCACCTCNGGGTTCCGAAAACCAGGGGTGCCTTATGTTGGTCCTTATATTATAATAAGGATCCTACTATTTAGGGTAATTACTATATTAGGGTCCCCTGTTTTCGGAAGCCCCCATCTCACAATCTAATCCAACAACCCCACACCGAGGGGGTCAGACAACACTGCAACAAAAGAAGCTCAGCCCTAGCCCAAAAGTTGCAAATACCTGACTGCCCAAACCCTGAGCCCAACACCCAAACCCGGAAACAAAGCTCTTGCAGCAAGATTTGCTTGGAGGCCCCAGGGGACTTAGTAAGTCGGTTATAAGTAGGGTTATGGTTGGGGTAACTCCATTTAAGGTACTTAGAACTCTACTTGTAGCCTACTTACTAAGTCCCGTGGGCCTCTAAGTGAGGTGGCACCTCTTGGAAGGAAACATCCTTTGGTCAACTCGCTTGTGCGTGTGGTTTCCAAGGTATGAAACGTGACTTGAACCTCCTGTCTGAGAACATCCTAGCCGAAACCCTATAAACCCTATAAGCCCCTACAGTAGAAGCCAGAAAGTTGGAACATAGTTGTCCTCATACCCTTAAGGTAAAGTATAAGGGATCCTAGCACGAATCCTCCTAAAGCCATGTTCCAACTTTCTGGGTTCTACTANTACAGTAGAAGCCAGAAAGTTGGAACATAGTTGTCCTCATACCCTTAAGGTAAAGTATAAGGGATCCTAGCACGAATCCTCCTAAAGCCATGTTCCAACTTTCTGGGTTCTACTATAAAACAATTGAGCCCTAAACCCCGAAATCCATTTAAAGATTTAAAGATCGGCTGGCCTCGGAGGCTTCGTCTTGCACTTCCTCTTCGACACCCGGCTCGACCACCTCACCTTGCCGGGGGCTCACAGCTAATTCGCGTTTGCTTTGGGTTGAGTTTTTTTTCTTAAAGTGCAAGGGATGACGGTTTAGAGTTTAGGGTTTGTAGGGCCCTGGTCACAAATCCCAACATCAGCTCATGCGCTGACCGCCTTCTGTACTTATCCGACAGTCTGATTAGCCTCGATAGATTCTGAAGCGAAGGCCCGTATATTGAGCTCCCAGCCAGACTCTCCCTTGTCCTTCTTCTTTTCCTGTCCGGACTATGGGGCTTAGGGTTTGGAATTTAAGGCTTTTGGTTCGGGAGCTTTCTCAGAGCTAAGTATGGGGAACTCCTGCATCGAAGCGAAGTTCTTTCAGGGCTTAGTTGCTTTGGGCTTAGGGGTTTAGGATGGTCTACCCGGACCCCAAGGAACCTATCCGTTTTTAGGACGCATCGAAGAAAATTTATGAAATAATGAACCCTGAAACCTTAAACCCGCAACCCTTCAACAGGTAGGTTTTGTAGGCTCCAGGTAGGGCTTAGGGCCACGGCAGGCGGCACCTTCTTCTTTTTGTCCTTCTTCCTCTTTCCCTGCGCTGCGAAGGCTGGGGAAGAAGGACAGGCCCGGAAACCCCTGGATGCAGACTGTTTTCCATTTAGGGTTTAGTGACGTGTTTAGGGTTTGGGATTTATGGTTTAGAGTTTAGGGTTTAGGGTTATGTCTAGGTCTAGGAGCTGGGGGTGTCAGGCACGAAGGCCGTGTTTCTCTCAAAGGTTCGTGGCAAGCCAATCAGCCAGCAGTTACTCACAACAGCTTGACACTGTTCTTTTCTACTCGTGTAACTGACTTCTCGTACCAGCTTGACTTTGATTGGTACCGCTGTTCGTGTATGTCATCAGAGCTGTCGGTACAGATTGTATTCTTATTCATGCTGCTGTTGGTAGCAGTCGTCGCTGTCATCATCGGTGTCGTAGTACTCTACACTGGCAACTAAGACGACGAAAATATGTGTTAGCACATTGGTACTGTTGCTGTTGCTATAACCTCTATAGTAGCAGTGGTAGTAGTAGTGGTAGTAGTAGTAGTGATGGTAGTAGCGGTCGTCGTAGTAGTCGTAGTAGTCGCAGTCGTCGTCATCGTCGTTGTCGTGGTCTTGGTCGTCGTCGTCGTCGTCGTCAGAGTAGTACATGGATGCACGAACTCCTGTACAAACTATATGTGCGACACTTCTGACTTATGTGACAGAACGACGCTCACCTTCTCAACACTGGCGCATGTTGCTTGCCAGATTGCCAGTTGGTGCATGAACTTAGGTGACTCGAAGAACTCGGTGTCGAAGACTTTCCAAAACCCATGTAAAGAACAAGGGGTGCAGAGTCTTGAGCAAATGCAGTATTCCATCGTGGCAAGAGCTCGTTCACCCACAGCGCAACGGGTGTAGCAGCCTCAAAATGAAAAGTAGTAGCAGCGGTAACAGTAGCAGCAGCAGCTGTAGTCGCAGCAGCTGCGGCGGCGACACAGCAGTGCAGCAGTCGTCGTCGTCTTATACCACCTAAACCTTAAACCCTACACTATCCCGCCCGTTGTGTGAAAGGGAGGGAAGCCGACACCAATGACCTTGAACCCTAAACCCTGAACTTCGTCAACCCCAACAACTGAACCCCCAAACCCCTGTAGGACTTGAACCCTTGTAAGTTACATGTTTTCAAGCTCCTATGGAAGGCAAAAGCAGAGCTTGGCCTCATCCTCGCCTTCCTCGCCGTCACCTCGGAACTCGCCAGAAAAGAGTTTTGACACTTTAGTGTTTAGTGTTTTGGGATTTGGGGCCTGACCCCTAGGCCATGCACTCATGTGACCATAACGGGGGCAGATAGTGCCCAATGAAGGCATGTAGTCAATTGTGCGTCAGGCGGCTGATGTGACTACTACAAGTATATACATAGTAGCGGCACTGAAAAGCCAGTGGCGGTGGTAGTAGTAGTCGTTGTTGTGGTCGACAGGGGCGGGCAGTACCAATGCTACTGCAAAATTTGCATCGCTACTTCCGCCAGGATGAAAGACAGCACCAGCCATTTCAGCATGCGTAACTGACAGGAGTTCGTAGTGAGTTGTAACACGTAACAGCTGTAGGACAAAAGCAAAGTCTGGCCCTTGTATGCTAGCATCAGGATTGTATGCTCATGCAGTGAAGAGGGATGTGCGGAGATAGCTGTGGTGGCAGGACCAGTGCAAAGTACAGCAGCCTGATAATGGCATGTCAAACTGATATGCACATGGAGCGCCCGCATATGCATAGCTCATCTTCAAAAGCAATGTGTAATTAGCGACCGCACAGGAAACTATCATGAACGTCTACTGACAAATCTTAGCAGCATCCCCCGCCCGGTGTAGAGAAAAGCTACAGATATCCTACTGCTGGATGGGAACCATAGCAAACACATAGCAAAAGACAGATTCCAAAGCAAAAGCTAACTACCAAACTTCGTGCCGAGGTGCCCTTGCCCTTCTTCTTATCCTGGCCACAAGTTGTTTGTGAGAGCCGGACCTTAAACCCTAAACCCTACTATGGGGACCTTAGTAACTAGAATAGGTATTTGGGGTATATTATACTGTAAGTATAATAATGAACCCCCAGAACAGTACAGGTAATAATTAAGCCCCTATATCACTTCGCACCAACAGTTAGGGCATTGAGATATGGGTAGTTCTCTAAATTAGGGAAGGGGTCCCTTTCTCCTAAATTAAGGTTCCTTGAAGGGATCCAAAAGGGTCTCTAAAGGGGTTCTATAAGGATACTATAAGGGTAGAGTTCTCTAAATCAGGGTCCGTTTTTAGGTCCCCAAAATATGGCACGGCATCGTCAAAAATGGTGCCTACAATAGGATCCTAACTTAGAGAACTACCGAACTACCTATATGAAAGTTTGGATGTGTGCGGTATGGCCCTCTGTCATAATCACGGCCTTCACGCTGGTGTTCAAAGATATATATAGCTTCAAAGGCAACAGACCCTACGTCCGGAAAATAGCATACATGTACATAAAAGTATGTATACACACACATACATACATACATACATACATACATACATACACACTTACATATTCTTTGCAGAAACTAACGAACGACGACACCGTGCCATGGTCATCAAGAATCTGGGCTTAGCTGCCGATATCAAGCCACAAGGCTTCGGACTTGCTTGTGTGCACCCGATGATGAGCCTTAGCAGGGCTGCAGCACTAGGTCGGTCATGATATGCCGAATTCTGCCCATGCAATCCCTGGTTGAGTTTGGTTTCCGGGTTCTCTTTAATGGCTTTAAGGGTCTAGGGTTTAGGGTGTAGTGAATACGGGCCCTGGGCCCCTACACCCTCGTAGGCCCAGAACGCAGACCGTGGGGAGGTTGAAACCTAAGTCCTTAAATCGAACTCCAACTTCGACCTGCCATCAGCCAGATGCGCCTTCTTCTTCTTGTCCTTCTTTTTCTTCTTGTCGTCCTGTCAACAAGCATCGAGACGTTTAGAACAGTTCCTGCCACATGCGAGTTTCAGCAAAAAACGGTGTAGCCGACGGCCTCTTCTGGCTTTGGCTTCGGTGTCCTTGGGCAGTAGGGTTTAGAGTCTTGAGTTTGAAGGTTTAGGGTTTGTGGTCTAAGGCAAGGTGGTTGTGCGGGGTTCGGGGTTTAATGCATGACTCACATGCCAAAACTGCGCGAGCACACAAACCCGCAGCCAAGAACCCTGATGCTTTGAGCCCTACATAGACAGCTTAGGGTTTTATTATGAACCCAGAAGCCCACTAGCACTTCTTCAGGCCTAAATCACCCCCAAAACCCCCAAAACGCTCGGACCCGAAAGGCGAACAGCCCTAGCAACCCTCACGACCCAAACCCCTGACGCCCTCCCCTCGCTTACCTTTGGCTAGTAGGGAATGGAGGAATGGGGTACAATTATAACTACGATTACTACCATTCTACCATTCCCTACTAACCAAAGGTAGGCTCGGTCCTAAATCCTGACCCTAATCCTCCAACCCGAGAGCCTTCAAAGCCCTAAAACTTTAAGCCGGGTAACCGAAATTGTGTAATGTACTTGGAGGTTCGTGGGTAGTTATAAGTGGGGTTCTAAGTCCCCTAATATGGGCTATAACTATAGTTACCCTACTTATAACCCCACTTATAACTACCCATGAACCTCCAAGTAGAAGCGTAAATGAGTACCGATACCAAGACTGCCCCTTCGGGTTCCGTAATATGGTTCTAAAATCCCTACTCGATCTATCAAGGCCCTACACTATCCCCGTTTAGTATCTAGGTTGTCCCTTTAAAGCCTCTAAAATATAGTCGTAAATAGTGTCCTAGTAAGCCCAATAAGGGAAAATACACAAGAACCCAAAGGCCTACCTAGGTATACAGTAGAAGCCCAAAAGTTGGAAACCCAATAGCCTCAATCCTTAAGAGCAATGTATAGGGAATCCCAGCACCATTTGGCCTTAATCCGGTTTCCAACTTTATGGGGTTACCTAGACCCCCGAACTACCCTTTAATGTAGCCCCTACTTACCTCTTAATGAGAAACATCAGATCCCTTCAAAGGGTACTTGGGGGGGTCCAGGCAGAGTCCCCTCAACCCTAAACCCTAAAACCCTAAATCCTTACTGTAGCCCTGTAAAAGGAACCCCAAAGAGCTTCGGCCTTTCGGTGCGCACGGGCTCGGGAAGTCGGAGCCAAAGGTCTTCAGCAACCTACGAAGCTTCCCTACAACCCTACTAAAGCCCCACAACCCGAAACCGTCTAAAGCAGTAAAAACACAAAACCTCAGAAATCAAACACATCCTCAAGAGATTGACACTGAAATCCTAAATTCAGCATATTTCCCGCCGAGCATCTTGGACGAGGGCCTGCCAGCTGATGTGTCCTGGGATTTTGGGCCAGAGTTTGGGATGGTCTTGATCTGATCCAAACAAGCAACCCTAAACCCTAAACCCTAAACATTGGGGATGACAGGCAAGATCGGCTTACTGCTCGAGTTCAAGCAAAGGATCCCCCACTCCACCACTAGATTTAGGGATTACTTGGAGGTTCATGGGTAGTTATAAGTGGGGTTATAAGTAGGGTAACTATAGTTATAGCCCATATTAGGAGACTTATAACCCCACTTATAACTACCCATGAACCTCCAAGTACTGTGTTGAGGAATCTGTTTTGAGTTTCCAAAAACGAGGGAAGCCACATTATTTCTTCCAGATCCCTATTTCCTTAACCGTTTGCGCCGAACCAGAACAACAGGGATTAGATCAACAGGGCTTATATGTAAAGGGCCCAAAACCTTATTTATGTTCGTATTTGGCAAACTTTGTCTTTATTTGTT
>BGNK01004790.1:3420-46578 GCA_003297005.1 Symbiodinium sp. clade A Y106 | reverse complement strand
CCCGCACGCTCTTGAAAATGAACCGGCCATCTTCTTTGGGTGGATGTATATATCTGCATGTGTGTGTCTCTCTATATACATATATGTATATGACTGTATATGTATATTATGTATGTGTAGATATGTTTATATGTGTGTGTGTGTGTGCCCAGTTTATAGGTAATACTTAGTCTTAATATCTTAGCCTTCAGGGGTTCTAGGCAAGGTTTCATGGTAATAATAGCAACAGGGCTATAGGCAATACTTAGCATGATNTACGTATTATCTATCTATCTATATATATATATTATGTATATATATATCTCTCTCTATGTATATGTATATGTATAAGTAGAAGTACATGTATATGTATATGTATATGTATATGTGTATGTGTATGTGTATGTGTATATATATATGTATATATATATATATTATATTATATGTGTATATGTATATATAGACGATCATTGCCACTTCTCACCAGTGCTGCTCCTGCTCCTGCTCCTGCTCCTGGGTCTGCGCCTGCTCCGGCTCCTGCTACTGCTGCTGCTACTGTTGCTGCAGAAGCATTCAATCATCATCTCCAAAAAAAGCCTCCGGACCAGAACCCACTGAGACAGTTTCTGGTTTAGCCTGTGGTCGGTCTCGATGAAGTGCCGCATCTTTTGGCCCGCTTCCAGGTCATCTGGCTTTCTTGTCCGCGCTTGCAACGCGTGCTGCACGCCGGAAAGAATGGCCTAGCATCAGGTGCCCGTGTTGTGCCGGGGAAGTGTACATCTGGTGGATGTCCAGACCCAAGGTATGTAGGGTCTGGATGGATTGTTGGTGCTCCGGGCCAGGTTCTGGATAGGCGGCTGCCTCTGGAACGGTCGCCGGTGCTGGTGACTGCTTTTCTTCCTCTCGTTCGCGTTCAGACCCCGCAACCCATTCCCCCCAGCCATTTGCCGAGCTATATACTTCCAAGGAGTACTCGCAGTGCAGCTGCTGCTGTCGCGTCGGCTGAGAGCCACGGAAGGACCTTCTACGGTTACGGAGTGAGTTGCACAGAACAGCACACTGTTGGCCTATACCTTGCCAGCTTTCTGATGCTCATGCATGCACCTGTATCCTCCCATATTCTGCCCATTCCAGCAATTCTTACACTGCCCCGGTAGTGTTCTGCTTAGCGGGGCTGCATGGGGCGGGGGGCATGCCGATGGTTCGCCCATACTAGACCCTGCCAGCTTTCTGATGCTCATGCCTGCTCCCGTATCCGCCCGATGCGGCCCCAGCAGAAGGATCTCACCGGGCTGCGTTTTTTAGGGTGCTTGTGATTGCTATTGGAACTTTCGAAGCAGTCTTCGGTGCCGATCTCAGGTGGGGCCTGAAATATTTCAGACCGCTCTGGACATCCGGAGCAGACCGTGGCCCCTGAAATAAACACCCCTTGGACATCAAGCTGCTGATGTTCTGGCAAGAAGCGCTGAAATATTTCAACATGTGACCCCCCCTCAATATTTCAAGGGTAAGGGGGTAGTGATTCAGAGAATACAAGTACCAATCTGCTGTCTGCTCTTAGCTAAGCGAGGGGTCACAGTCACAGTATCATCAGCGAATGCGGGAATGAGCCACTACTTCCCTGCAACGATAAGAAAACTTGCGGGTTGTGATTGGGTTGGACGACCGCGGGTCTTCCGGGCTAAGAATGCCTGACCCGTCTGTTCGGCAGCAGTCCTTGCTCAGGGCTCCAGGCAAATGAACAGGATACCGGATACAACGGTACCACCGCAACAGCTCCCGAAGCTCCGGGAACTGCGGGTGAGAGAGGAGTTCGAACAGCTCTGGCCGCAGTGGGCACCGGTTTTGACTTTTTGATGACTTTGATTACGACTACCATTGCTATGATTTTCATCAGTCGCACCGCACATCCTCCACAACCTCATGGGTGTCAAGCCCACATAATGTAGCGGCCCCAACCACTGGCATAGGGTTTTGCGGGTGAAATAGTACAATCCGAGTTGTGGAACATCCCAGGGGCGTTCAAAGGTGCTTCAGCTGTCAGCTTGTTGTCATAAGCCGGACTTCATGAGTAGGATAAACGCAGGGTTATAGTGATGACAACCTTATTTGTAAGCCCCCGCCGTAATTTGGGATGGCCTTGGGTTTTCATGGTTAAAAGTTTCGGTTTTCGGTACAGTAGTGGGCGGCAAGCGAATCTTTGGGTGTTCAGTAGCGTTGCATACCACCCTGACGACAACAAATGTTAACAGTTACTTACTCGGTCACCAGGTCCTTTGAGGAAGCACCCGGTGTTGGCCACGCCGTCCGCACTACTCCAACAGGAAAAGCTGCCGTCATCCGCGAGGGTCCCGTTTTCCATACGCAGCAGATCCTCTAAGGCGACCCCGCAAATTGACCCTGTTGTTACAGAACCTCCCAAACCGTAAACCCTAAACCCTAGAGGTTAGAGAGCCCCCCCAGAGATGCCAAAGGCTGCTCTTCTGACGTGCAAACACGGCCAGGCACCTCCCTACACGCCTTCGTGACAAAGGCGGAGGGGTTCCTGCAAGCAGATGTCTGCTATAGGGGCCGCAGTAACCGGAATGGGGTTTTGGCTTAATATATAGGCCTATTTAATAATGAGCATTAGGTTGCCTTCTTCG
This sequence comes from Symbiodinium sp. clade A Y106, assembly GCA_003297005.1. Lineage (NCBI taxonomy): Eukaryota > Dinophyceae > Suessiales > Symbiodiniaceae > Symbiodinium > Symbiodinium sp. clade A. The sequence continues at coordinate 43,954 of BGNK01004790.1, read as the reverse complement.
GCGGGTCTGCGGGATAAGGATCTTAGATGGTCCACAAGTGAAAAAGGAGCTCTAGACCGAATACAAAACTGAGACTCAAACAAGTTCACACTCTGAACGGTGTAATCCAACATGCTTTCGCGGCAAGGCGATTCTTCCCAATGCTGTCGTCACAGTCACGAAATGCCCAGATGGAAGACAAATCAGGATTGAGGTTTCGACTTGCAGGGTTTAGGGGCCGTCAGTCTCCCAAAGAACTGGCTCTTGGGGTCGTTAAGGACCGGGAAACTCAGCCGTGCAGAAACCTGTGCGTGGGTTGAGATCAGGGCAGCGACATGGGATCTGCAGTCACCCGCCGTCTTGAGCATATGCAGAACTGCGATGCAGAACTACTCTACTCTGTGGTTGCCTAAGAGCCCCAAAGCCGTGGTGGTGCCTAATGTCATTCGCCGTCAGCTTCAGCATGAGGCTTATGGCCTGCCATAAGGAAGCGAGGCCTTCCGGGTAAGTTTAGCACAGTCATATAGTGTGTGTGTGTGCGCGGGTGTGTGTGTGTGTGTTTGTGTTTGTGTTTGTGTTTGTGCTTGTGCTTGTGCTTGTGTGTGTCTCTGTGTGGGTTTGAGTGGATGGGTGGATGGGTGGGTGGGTGGCGGTCACCGTTGCGTGTTCGTGTTGTCGGCAGTGTAGNTTTGAGTGGATGGGTGGATGGGTGGGTGGGTGGCGCGTGTGCGCGGGCGTTTGCGCTCAAGCGTTTGCACTTCGACCAGGTGTAGGTTTAGTAACAGTGTGTAGAAGCATGATAGCAACGCTGCTTAAGATACATGCTGTGGGACCGGAATGAGAACCGCGTTAATTATGATTCGCCATGCCATGACAAATATCATCCATACAGCCACCATCACCACACTTTACTCGACCAAGATCGATCATATAAATGAAAGTGCCAGTGGTCTGGACAACATCATACCCCTGGAATCCCGAAGAAATGTCGCAGTCTTAACTGCACCATCAACAAGAATGAACACGTGAACAGTGCGAAACCATCGTAACCACAGTGCAAGTCGTAAAGTCGTCATGATGACAGAAACGGAGCAATTGTCCGCATAGCGCCAATATCACGATAGCAACGCAACACCCATAGAGACACCCGTGTGTGAGCATGTGAACTGCGTCAAAAGGATCCCGGTTTAAGCACGAAGCGAAACGAAACCTTTGACCCGATCCCAAGGTCCAGGCGAACTCTGGTTCAGATCGGAAATCCCAAGAATTTCAGACCTTGCCCCAACTCCTCCTGCCATCTCATGTGACCTCAAACTCTCTAGACCCTGATCTCTCATATCAGTGGCCTCATGAGGAGGTATTCTAAGCATTTCATCCTTTGCCTTGTTGTCAAGCCTCAGCGAAATCGCGCTGAGGATAGCTGAGGGATTGGGAGTTCAGAGTTCTGGTAGTGCTAGTTACGGTTAAGGGTTCGGGCAGCTGCGGTTTGCGGCTCGGCACTTGAGTGATTGCTTGCTCCCATTACGCTGCAGAGACGACTTTGACCTCTTATGGCGATCGTGGTCATAGAGACTGTGAAGCTCCACGTTTGCAAAGACCAGAGCTGAAAATAACTTGCATGACTTAACGTAACTTCGCCACATCTCGGCCCAAGTCCAAGGTCCATGGAGCCTGAGGAGATCAGAGACTGCACCCTGTATGCATCTGTATGCTCAGAGCCAAGCACGATATCGTCCTGCAGACCATTTTTGAGGAAGTCAGCTACCTTCGGAGGGTTCACCGGCACGTGGCTTCATAGGGAATTGAAGAATTGCAGGACTAAGTGCCAAGGTCTGGTTTGCAAGACGTGTTACGCTTGCCATTGCTCCTGTAGCCCAACCCGGAACCTAAACCCTGAAACCCTAAAACCTATCAGAAGCTCGATGTGTGGCTGGACAGGGTTGTGCCATTGCATCTTGAGCATGTGAACAGGGTTCCTTTCGTTAATTGATCCTATCATAGTTCCTCTAAAGGGATCCTCTAAGGGGTTCCTTTCAGTGGCTTATAGGGTCTTGAGCATGTGAACACAAGCACCAGCCTCTGGGTATGTTACGCCAGTACTAGACTGCGATAACACAAGCGAGATTTCGCTCCATCGAGAACTATATTGGAGTTACGTAAGAACATGGCCGAAACCTCCAAAACCCTTTATCCTCGTAGCTTCCACGCACACGACTTTCAGCGAACATAAAGGGCCTTGCTACAGACTGCTCAAATGTACAGTACCATATAAGGATCCCCTTCACAAGGGATCACAATTTTCAGCACCGCAACTCAGCCCCTGCAGAATCAGCAACCGTCAATAGTTTTCAGATATCCCTCCAAAGCTGTGTTCGGCTGCACCCCAACCCTCACCCCTGGACCCACAACGCTAAACCCCTAGCACCCCTGAGCTCATCCTGCCTGCAGCCGCTGCTGCTCGGCCTCCTCTGCCGAGCGAGGAGCTAAGCTTTGATCATTGGCCTCCTCGGCAGCTTGGGGTGAATGAACACGGTTTACGGTCTTGCAGTAGGGCTTCAGGGTCTTAGAGTCAAGGGTTTCGGGTCTGGCGGTGCATGCTGTGCTCGCGCATGGTGGGGATAGTTGTGGAAGAAAATGCTGTCCCACGGACGTCTGTATTGAGTGCGAGGACAAGGGCTCGTACTTCATTTACTTAGTGGTGCATGGAGCCTTGTCCATGCTAGTTACTTTGCGCCACGGCCATTGTACCGTCTTCCCACTCCGCCGTGCCGCCCTCGTCTTGGAAGTTGAGTACGTCTTCAACATGGCAAGACCACTGCGTTGCATAATCCGGGAACTGCCCAACCTGCATGTTGCTACATTGACGGAGTTGCAAAGCTACTTCAGTCTCTGGAAGGTCGAGTGCTCTCCCTACGGCAAACAGTGTTTCCACCGGCCCGGCCATCTAATTTGAGGTAATGATCTGCAGGGTGAAGTTCCGGCATGCGGCAACGAAATCTGATGCACTCCATTCCAGTTTGTGAAGAGGTGCCCGAGAGTTCGTGACACACGAGACAGAGCGCATTCGCCGATGTTTTGCAGAGACGATTTTTGAGCATGCGCATTTCTAAATAATTATCTAAGCAATGCAGATATTACAGAACTTGTATATGGGTGGTTGTCAAAATTATGGTCCCTTTTTGGGTCCCTATAAGAAAGTACGGCACCCATTTTATTAGGGTACCCCAAAAAGGGACCCTAATTTTGACAACCACCCATATACTACCTCCCTGGCCTCAGCGGTCTGGCCTCCCTCCTCTCAATTTAAAAAAACTTCACCGTACCTCTTCGACCTCCTGACGTGAAAGGGCGACCATTTATGGTAGTATGCTGGCGCTGAACAGACCAAGTGATTGTATGATGTACAAGACATATACTCCTTGAAGCAAAGGAGGTGTATCGCCATAATGACAAAGAGCGTCCGCGTCTTTTCGAGGACCCTCCGTTTTCCTGTAGAACAGCCCTTTACGCATAGCAGCGCAAGCATGTAGACCCCTATTCTCCGCATCCCAAAGCAAACCTGAAGGCCCCGGCTCCCGGTCTGAAATCATTCCCTCACGTCGAGATGCATCCGAACCCTAAGTCCCCAGGGCCCTGGCATATCTAGAGTCTTGGTACTGGGCCTGAAAACTTGAGCTGTTGGAAAAAGCTTTGGGAAAGGCTTCAGGGTGCCAGGTTGAATTAGGGATGTCAGGGACCCTAAACGGGACACAGCTTGTTTTAGTTCAGGGCGGCTGAAATATCATAGGGCTGGGGCCGAGCTTGTGCAACCGTTGCTGACATGCTGTTTGCATAACTCGTACGTATCATGACGATGGAGGCACAGTCGCGATGCTTCAAATTAATGTTAACAGTTCAAAAGCAGCTCGGGCTAAAAGCTCATGTTCTCACATGTTCGAAACTGTTCGAATTCCAGTCTGCCTCTTGCAACAGTTGGGAATGGTGGCAAACACGTGAGCGCGCGGCAAAACTGAAGACTACTCCGGCGGCTTAGCAACATAGGTTATCGTTTTTGGTATTTCACGTTATCGCGGGCCAGTCAGGCTAAACTGCATGCTTTGTGACATTGTGTTNTTTTTGGTATTTCACGTTATCGCGGGCCAGTCAGGCTAAACTGCATGCTTTGTGACATTGTGTTTAACAACACATTGTTCTTGAAAGGTCCGGGACTGGGACAGAGGCTACTACTCTTGCATAAACCCATATTTGCGGGCTGGAGCGCATTCCGGAGGTCTGAGAAAGGCTATCGTAAGGCTGTAAGCGACTTTCCAACAGACCTTCTCCACCAAACCGCTTCTCTGTCGGAGGTATTTTGGAAAATGGACTGCCAAGCCTACTTTTTGCTGCAAAGTCGTTATCGTTACGNAACAGACCTTCTCCACCAAACCGCTTCTCTGTCGGAGGTATTTTGGAAAATGGACTGCCAAGCCTACTTTTTGCTGCAAAGTCGTTATCGTTACGTTATCGTTTTCGACACTATGTGGCGGCCTACCAAAACCTGAAAATCAAGGCTTCGTCGTCTGACCCCTCTGTAACACTAGCCCTCCCATGAAAGCAAACGCCTGGAGAGCATTCTTTGGACTTCCCAAGCTGAGGATGATGATGNAGCCCTCCCATGAAAGCAAACGCCTGGAGAGCATTCTTTGGACTTCCCAAGCTGAGGATGATGATGAAAATGCTGGGAACATGGAGTTGAGTAGAGCTTGTTCATTCGTTCATTTTTTTGCACTGCAAAGCAGCACAAAACAGCGTTATCGTTTTTGGTATTTCGCGTTATCACGGCCCATGTAAACCCGATCTCGACCCCTCAGCATACACGTTATCGCGGCCCACACAAACGTGCGCTTTCCATGCAACGATCTGTTGCTAATCCCCCCACAGACAGTTTAGCTCTTCAGAGAGAAACGCCTGTCGCTCACGTGTAGGAGTGACCGCTGGGACCTAAAGGGCATAAGCATATATGCAAGTCGCCGGAAATGTTACAGCATTCTGTTCTTGTGGTACTTGCACTGATCCCACGACGTGCTTGTCTTCCGTGGGCCTGCTGAGAGTGCCTACGGTCAGTACTGACAAGAGGGTTTGCGGCATATTATGCTATAGTTATGATAAGGAACCCCGAAGGAGTATTGGTAGCAGAGATCCTGCCGATTCTATGCCCCAATGCCCACTGTATCATCGACGTCAAGCTTCATCGGACTGCATCTTTGGGTGGCAGACTGTCTGCTTTGAAGACGGCCGATAGCCTGCAGACAAGACAGCTAAAAGGGAGTAACAGGGGTCAGAAACAACTTGGACTGTCAACTTCGACGCTGGCCTGCAGCTTGGGCAAAGCTATGGTATAGAATGACAGCATCCGGACCGCAAGCCAGGAAAAAACAACCCTGCACCATTCAATATAGAAGCCTCAATAGTTACGGATACTATTTTGGGGGTTCTTATATAGTTATAGCAGAATCTACCCCAAAACCCTATTCTAATTATTGGGCCCCTATATTAATCAGCCACACCTTCTGTGGAGGCTCCGATCGCTTGTCGATGGCCTGGCGCTTCATGGATCTCGCTTCGGGTTTTGGGTTTAAGGCTGGGTTTGTGTTTCGGGCGAGGGTTTCGAGGAGGATGTAGAGCTTGTATAGAGTCTAGAGGCTTAGGGCTTTAAGGGGGAGGGCCTTCCAGCGGTTTGAGTTACCCCCTGTATTGGCTTGCACGCATGAATAGTGAATTGTACTTACAACTAAATTATACCACTCTAGATTCTGAGCATGTCTGAGCCATGGTGCTTCTGCGAAATGACTTGCTTCCTCGACTATCCACCGAAAGCCACTAGCACCTGAACATCTAAACGAACATCTAAACCCAGGCCCTAAACATTCCTTTGTACGTCTCATGGTCCTTATACCCTGAAGAAGCTATGGCATGTTTCGCAGCCACACGCAGCATGACCCTAACCGTTGTCCTCATCTGTACAGTAGTTCATAACATATGCCCCCTACACCCTACACCCTATACCCCAAACCTTAAACTCTCTATCCTCAGCCCTGAGCCCTATACACTAACGCCTAGACCCTGAACCCTCCACGCCAAAGCCCTGTACCACCTAAACCCAGAACCGAGAATCCAGAACCCTAAACCCTCGAGCCGAAACCCCCGAACCCTCATCCCTACCTAGAGTCTCCATTGTAATTCCTTTTTTTGGTTAACCAGTTGTATGGTTACAGTAGGATCCTATAAAAAAAGATTTTGAAATTTTGGTTAACCAAAAAAAGGAACTACAATGGAGACTCTAGGTAGTTCCCAGAATCATAACTCCAGCCCTGGAAACGTGTCGGAGAACCTCGGGGGCTTCGACCTTGCCACCGCAAGGGAAAAACTGTTAAGGGTTTATGACTTAGGGGTTCGGATCTGAAGTTTCGGACTTATGAATCCATTATGGTTCAGGGCTTACTGTAAGGGTTGCTGTAAGGGCGCTTGGGGTTTTGGGGTTCAGGACCTCTAGTTTCGGACTTGTGATGGCTTATGTTTAGAGCTTGGAGAATTTGGTGATTAGGATTTAGGGTTTGTTGTTGAGGGTTCTTTAAGCACTGGACTCGAGCGACAGAGAGAGAGAGAGACACACACACACACATACAAGTTCAATTATCAGGCCAGATTAGACTAGTCCTGACATGACGCAGCGGCTAGACTACGTCTACGCCATCCTCATACTAGTTGACATGGTGTCTGTCTGTCTGCCTGCCTGCCTAGTGCATGTATGCATGTGGGCACTTGTCAAAATTATGGCCCCTTTTTGGGTACCCTAAATAGTAGGTCCCGTATTATAATAAAGACCCAAAAAGGGACCATATTTTTGACAACCACCTATGCGTATATGCACACTTCACGAGCTTCACCAAGTTAAGGGTTTCGGGGCTCAAGTCCGGGGCACTCGTTGCTTCTCACACAAACTGAGATTCATCACTTGTAACCATCGCAGGTTTCTGAGAGCAGGGTTTAGGGTTTAAGGATCTGTGCCTAACATCGTTCGCGCAAGGTGAGGTGTGCGTCATCAAAGCTGCCAGTAGGAGTACGCTCCGCTTGTGATGATGCACAGGGTTCGGGCTCTGGGTCACAGTGGGATTCGACATCTTCTCCTCTGGCCAGGTCTGCTCGCAGGCGCGGTGTGGACGAAGAGAATCCTGAATGCCAAGCCCCAGGCCACACAAGCCCAAACCAAAAGCCCAAAACCCTCAACCCCAAACCCTCGAACCTGAACCTTGAACTCCGCAACCCCACACCCTAACGCCCAAAACAAAGCCTACGATACGCCCTCCAGGCCGTGACAGCAGCTTAGCTTTCGGCTGCGTGCAGGCGGGTCGTAGCTGCTTGTGTCCTTCGGGTTCAAGCGTTGGGTGAAAGGGTTAGGGTTTTGTTCTTTTTGGTCCAGGATTTGGAAATTTGTTGTAGTTTTCTCCTAGCGTTTTGAATTTCAGTGTTTTGGTGTTCTTGGAGTCTACAGTTTTTTGGGTTCCAGTGAGGTCTGTTTGCCGGGACTGGCTCCTTCGGGTTTTGGTTTTTCTTGTTTTCCCGAAGGTTTGAGAGTTTGAACCTTGACTAAAACCCTACTTGAAGGGGCAGGGGACTTAGCAAGTTGGTTATAAGTAGGGTTATGATTAGGGTAGCTCCATTTAGGGCACTTATAACTCTACTTATATCCTACTTACTAAGTCCCCTGCCCCTTCAAGTAAACACTCGACCCTCTGCATGTCCTTTCGGGAGGGGGGCTCCTTCGCCATGTCTTTCGAGGTTGGATTCACTAAGAAGCTGTCTAGAAGCCAACACTCCCCAGTATTCTGTGAACCCAAAGACTCCAATATCCCTTTTTTAAGGAATATACCTCAAAATATCGCAGGATCCCCAATATGATTGAAGGTATGTACCCTAATTAAGGGATATTGGAGTCTCCGGGTGTGAATCTGCTGCAGATTCGGGGGGGCAGGAGGGTCCGAGGGGGTGGGTTGATACAGGGGCTTCAATAGCCAGATGGTGGTGTCGGGGTGTCCCACATGTCATATGTTGGTAGTATAGCGGCCTCAATAATTAGAATAGCGTCTTGGAGCCCATTATAGTCAGTATAAGTATAATAAGGAACCCCCCCCCGAAACAGTATTGGTAATTATTTAGGCCTCTATATTAAGTGTTCAGGCTGCTTAGTGGAGGCTCAGTCTGGTCGGCATGGGCATGTTACGCTGATCTTCATCGGTCAGTGCCTCTGCAATCATGCTACACCGTGGCTGACTTCGTCAGCTGTGCTACGAAAACATAAGAGCTGCCTGGGCGATTAAATCAGCAATCCCTAAATTTAAATTCGACGGATACTGGAATTAACATCCTGCAAGCACCTTACTCCCTAGGCCCCCTAACCAGCCCAAACAAGCTTTGGCCGTCACCTCAAGCATGGGATGTGAGTTGCTCACGTCTTTTTAATGCTTGGACAGGTACCAGTGCATGGGAAATTAGTTGTGTCCTAACCGTCCTAACCCTAAACCAAGAACTTCAAACCCAAAATCCCAAACCACAGGCAGGTGCCGTGGCAGCTCACAGAAAGCTGACTGGTGCTACCGGCGTCCCAGTCACGTGCAACTAGCTGTCTTAAACAGCCGCCGGTTCCCGGAAACATATTTAAATGTTGCGAATATTGGGACTGGTCATGACAAACGGTGGTAAGAAAAAATGACAAACGGTGGCACCGCTGTCATTGATCAGAACGACAGAAAAGCAACGACACAAGGACGCATGGAGCACCTGCAGCAGAAACTGAGATAACAACCATCCGTAAGCCACCCACCCTAAGCCTTCCCCTCTGCAGCGAACCAAACTTAACATGCATAGTGTTACTTAACTTATTAAAATTGTGTTCAAAGAAACCTCCCGTGAATCGCCATTTCGCAATGAAGGAGTGTAAGAAACCATAAACACAATCTCCATCATCATCGGCATCATCACCACAATCATGAACATCATAATCACTATCGTCACCATCGCCCTCATCATCATCATCATCATCATCATGACCATCGCCATCTTGCATATGCCCCTACTAGAAAACGCTACTATTGGTGCTTCGTCCTACTTGCAGCCGCTGATCGTGCTGATTGCAGCCGCAGCCTTTTCTGTGGTACAGTTGCTACGCCGGGCTGAGATATAGCCACCTAGCATCCCAAAGCATAAAACATTCAAATTCTAAAGCCGTAAGCCCCAAAACCCCCGAATGGTTCAGATGGAGTCTCCTACTTTGAACTCTAAACTGTGAGGGTCTCTATCCCCGCTATTTGATTGCGAAGTTTCTGTAGGTTATTGCATGGGTCTGAGGAATTAGAACAGGGTCTTGGGAGGTTGCATTGTATTGTAGCTACAGTATGTAGGGACGACAGCGGATAACTTGCTCAAACCTCTGAACCAGTCAGGCTCAGGGGTTTAGGAAACTGGTTCCAGGACCCGCTAACTTCGAAAGCAGAGGCGACTTCTGCGTCGGAGTTTCCGGCGCGGACGAGCCGAGGTGCCGTGTCGTGCAAGCAGCGGCTTCACCTCCCTGGGCTTGCCTTGCATCATAAACTTCACCTGGGCCCTGAAGAACCGACTTGCTTAGGCTTCCTTTCTGTGATTTCCTTACATAAGTCCTTTAACAAAGGCGGGTTCTTGAGGGTCCAGGTAAGTATGATCATTGGGACTGTGGCCAAGTGTACTGTACCCTGAACCCGCATTTGGCACCAAAGACCCCCAAAGGCTCCATGTACCTTTATAGTAGCTACTTAAGCCTTAAAGGGGTCCCTATATAGGTACTTTAAGGCCTAAGTAGATACTAATTATAAGGGCACATGGAGCCTTAGGGATCGAGCCATGAATCTCCGTAGTCTTTCATTTTGCTCAGACGCTCAGCCCACTCTCGGCCTCTTGGCCGAAATCCAAAGTCCAACGTTATAGGTTTAGGGTTTAGGGAGTTATAGTGCACTATCTTCAAACCCTGAACCCTGTCTTAGACGCCAACGGTTTAGGTTCAGATCGGTGTTGTTACAGACCTCTCTTCCACTGCAGTAATATAGGGGCCTTAATAATTAGAACAGGGTTTTGAGCCCCATTGTGTTATAATTATAATAAGAACCCCGAAATACTATCGGTAATTATTTAGGCCCCTATAGTATTGGGTTTCGGGTTTGGGACTTTAACAGCAGGCCCGAGTCCTTTAGTCCCGACACGAAGTGGAGAAACCGCAAAGGGAGTCACAGCACGGGCTCGCGACTGGGTGAGATTACTGCGGGCAGCCAGCGAAATTCCAGGGGACCTTGTGTGTTCGCGTAGACCTAAACTCTAAAGCCTAACCCCTAAACCCCAAATCCCAAAAGCCCCAAAGCCCCTAAACCCCAAAAGCCGAAATATCCGCAACGGATCAGTCCAGTGGGGCTGGAATCTGAAGGGGGTCACAGTTCGGAATCTGAAGCTTGCAAGATTCCTCACAATGCATCTCCACCACTGCTGCCATCACTACTACTACTACTACTACCACCACCACCACTACCACTACCACTACCACTACCACTACTGCTACTACTACTACTACTACTACTACTACTACTACTACCACTACTACCACTACTACCACTACTACTACTACTACTACTACGACTACTACGACTACTACGACTACTACTACTACTACTACTACTACTACTACGACTACTACGACTACTACGACCACTACTACTACTACTACTACTATTACTACTACTACTACTACTACTACTACTACTACTACTTCCTCCCCTTATAATGTCACTGAAGTTGCATGCCACGCCATGATTCCTGCGAGTACAGTGGCTGTGCTCTTAGATATTCCTGAAACCTACTCCACAGCACCTCAGCGCCTAAACCCTATACTCTAAAACCAAATGACCAAATATCGTTATTCTTCAGAGTTTACCCCATCTTCGCCCCCGCCGCATATTCAGCGTGTCAGAAGCGAGTGCTGCTCGACCTTAGCTTGATGTGAGGTTATAGTTATCGGGTTTAAGTCTTGGTGGATTGACATTGAAGCTGTATGTGCTGCAGTTGAACGTATGGTTATCTCGGCAATGCTCTTGAACACCTGCGACAGCTGGAGCCGGTGGATCGGGAGGCGCCAAGGCCGAAAGGAATGCAATTCCTTATTAGGGTGTAGGTCGTAGGGTTGAGGGCCTCCCATACCTTCCAGCTTCCCTTCCCACAGCATCATGTAGATTGGTGCTCCCAGAATGGAGTCGTGCTACAATAGCCACCCTAACGGCTGGGGTCTACGACTCCCGTTGTGGCATGTTCAGTGTTTGTTCGTATCGCGCTAGCCATGTAAATGAATTTAGGCTTTTATGGCTCCGTGTTTGCAGCTTAGCGCCGTCGCATTGTAGCCTCGAAATGAAATGGGAAAGAAAGCTGTCAGCCCCAAAACACAACCGTCACCAGAAGATGTAACACTGAATCCATCATCTCTACATGCTCACAGGGCTTAGGACCAAGTAATGGACCAAGTAGTGGACCCCAGGTTCCAATGCTCGGCAGCTGTTCGGAGCTCTTCGGATCCGAGAATTCAGTCGCTTCCCCATCGACATCACAACCAAAGAGAATAATGGGGACCCCTGATCAAAACCCAACTTACTCGACGACCCCACTTGTTTAAAGGCTTTCACAGTATCTTCTTCAGCCCTGTGACGGGAGATGAAGCAGGAGACTGCGTAAGCTTCATTGATCCCTCAAACAGCGGAGTGATTGTGCCGATCGAGAACTCGAGGGTCACCGGGTTTCGGGTTTGGTGTATAGTATGATAGCAGCAAAACCCCAGCTTGAATCAAGCAGCCTCTTTGTCGTGGTACGACTCTACTTTTCAGCTTTCGGATGACATGTGGGTATGGAGTTATGACACCCTAAATGGTTGAACGTTACTTTGCTAACCCTAAACCCTCTGGAGGCCAGGGAAAACTTCCTGATGATCCGCGAGCCAAGGATCGTCGACGGGTGGTTGGCCAGAGCGCCGCTGCCGATCGGCCCACGGCAGACTGCAACGGCCTAGGCTTGTGTTCCAAGTTGTAAGGGTCTCGGGATACACAGCATCTGTTTGGAGGAGCTGGGTGTTCTTGAGATCATGTCAACAGCTGCTTGACCATTTAGTGGAAAGCCTTGATCTATGTTGAAGTTGCGTCTTCCGGGTTTGTGCAGATACGCTTCATGAAGCAGTTGTATAGGAACACGAACCATAGCAAGACGCAAGATGAACATGGAATAGCGCAAACTCATGCCCAGGGGAGTATAATAGGGATCTTCCCGACTGGTGGTTTCAGATTTTTGCAGGAGTCCTATTCCTAGCTCCAGTCCTACTCCTACTGCTACCACCACCCTCTGCCGCTTCTGCTACTGCTTGCTGGCACTTCGACCCAGCAGATAGCACGGCTGCGTGAGCAGACGACTGCCGCTTGGAGTCAAACAGGTCTACATGCCAAACATCCTGGAGCCCTGCCCTCATAGAAGCACGTCGAACTAAAGAACCACGGGCAGCGCCGTGCTAAACGCTAGGCGCCGTGCTCTTTTGAGATTTCCATGTTGGTGGTGGGTGCTCGGTCTCATCGAGAGGTTGCTCAGCCTCGGAAGGTGATGAAGCTATGGTGCAGAGCCACAAGCTTGCAAGTAGAAGGGTGTGGTCGCATAGTGCGGAAGCATGAGTCTGTTGCAGAGGGTGTGGAGACGAAGGTCAGTGAATTACACTGATGAGTGCAAATTGTTTTGTCAACGAGCACGTGTGCATGTGCCCTGTTTTCCCAAGATGCATGCATAGCCCAAATGTGCCAAGAAGCCTCGTCATGGTGTGAACCATGGTGCTGACATCACCCTTCATGCTGTTGATGGTCCTGCTCCAGTTACTCAGGGCCGAACCATGCAGCAATCAGAAATGGTTGATCGCTCTGATAATGATGACGACGATAACGAAGATCGTGATTCTGGCTGTCGATGCTGGATGCTATCAGCCATGTTACTTTAATTTGAATTCGCTGAAGCTGCCACCACTGAAAACCGCTGTTCTTTCTGCAGTATGACACTTGGCAGTGGAATGGGTAAATTACTCACTGGCGCGTGTATCCTGAACCCGGAACAGCTCAAAACCACCCAAGCCGTCCTCTCCATGTTGCTCACACGCTCCTGCACCGAACAGGGCTTTGGAGCCAACAAATACAAATCTGAACACAACAAGTATGTATACTGTATATATATACACATATCCAACACACATACACGTACACATACCACATACCACATACACATAAACGCACGCATGCATATACATATACACATACATACATAAAGTATATGTACAATATACACACATATATATGTATGTATGTGTATATACATATACACGTATATCTGAGCATATCTATATCGAACCTACTAGGGAACTTCACTGTTACTCATTCTCTGAACCCGATATGAATACTACATAGGCCGCCGTGACAAGCCTCACTATGTAGATGTGTCGAAGAAGCTGTCCCCGACGAGCAGTGAAAGATCCGAAGATGTGTACAAGTTACCAGCCCCGGCCCCGTCTTTCCATTTGCCCAAACATAATAACCCTAGACCCGAAACCCCTGTAAATCCAAAACGCCCGTCTTTCCCTTTGCAAAACAAATAGCATCCTGCAGAAGCGCACAACAGCAGTGGCAAGCAAGGCAAAGAGGGCTATAGGGTCCAGGGGTTTGAGGATTCTGAGGCTTTAGTTGCGAATACCACCTGGGTTTAGGACTCAGGGCGGCAAGTCCTGCCTGCAACAATCTTGAATGCACAGAAACAGCACACAACACATCCCTGGCATCACCTCAAAATTCGACACGCAAAACCCTCAAGCCCCCTTTTTGATCAGTACGAGCCCGGCAAGCTTACACTCTGATTCCTCTTGAAAAGGCCCTTCGTTGGCAAATATGTCTCAAACCCCTAAACAACCATAAAGCTCTAAACTTAAACAACATAACCTTTCGCATCTGAAGTTTAGGGTCTACGATAGTCTATGGGGTTTGAAGCTTAAGGCATACTGCCTGCATCTCCCTGCAGCTTGCTTTTCCCAGCCATAAACGTGAAATCTTGAACTCCTCTATTGATTCTGCTACCAATTCAACACCCTCCAAGAACCCACTAACAGAATGATACAGCAATAACCCTACTGCCCGACAACAAAGAGCTGAACTGTCAAGATGCGAACCTGCAACAAGGTGAAAGTCCACGTTCTTGTCACTACTGATCGATACTCAATATTGGTCTTATGACCATTATTGATACAATGCTTGGATTGCTGCTGCTGACTACTCTGTTATTATTCGAGTTTAGGGTTCGCGACCACGACAGGCCATTTTCGGGTAAGTAACGTGTTCCTGGGTGTTGCTCAACACGTTATTCCGAGGGTTTGGCAGGCCTTGCATGGATTCCACTCCAACAATTGTAACAAAACCTAAACGCTAAATCGCAATACCTTAAATCCTACATAAGACCCAAATGAATCCAAAAGTCTCTACACGCCGTAAAACCCTCAATCTCGAAACGAAAGCGCACGACTCCGTTGCTCGCCCGCTTCGTCCTCGAGGCCCTTGACGCGCTGCTGCGTGACTCGCTGCGCTTGCCGGGCCTCCTCTCGAGCCTTGGTCTGTGTGTTTTGTTGTGTTGGTCGGGTGGTTCGGACTTTGTGACAAGAGTTTTGGGTCCAGAGTTAAAGCTTTAGGGGTATGGGGGTTTCGAGTCGAGGTTGGCGTCTGCCGTGTTAAGGAGACTCTTGGGTCTCCAGGACTCGATATACGGCGAACTCTTGTGCCAGGATCCCTTACACTTTAGCTTGAGGGCATGAGGATAATGATCTTCCAACTTTCTGGATTCTAAGGCAAATTAGCTACTAAGAGGCCGTGTGCCGGATTATTTGGGCTCAAGGTTTTCATGGGTGTAGAGGATGAAGTTAGTCGACAGTGTAGGTCACTGTCCCTGAACTCGAGTTTTCGACCAGATCAGATACCGGCGATTTAGGAACCAGGGGGACTTAGTCTTTCCTGGGATAGCTTGCGGGTCTATCGGCAAGTTTAATCCGGGTTTTCGGCGCGGAGGTTGGTCCGCTTAAAAAGTTGACCCAGTTTTGAATTCAGGTGAAGGTTAGGTTTCCGACAGGTTACACTATGGCAGAATGATACAAACGATTCATCAAAACCTCACGCACGCATACATACGTATACACACAGACACACACACCCACAAACACACAAGCACACACACACACACAGACGCACTCCACTCTCTCGCTCTCTCTCGCGTACTCGATCGCTCGGTCAGTTATGTTGTCACAGTCTCACAGAGGTGATCTGCAAGCATGGTGTCCTGTCTTGTCTGTTTGGGGAGTAGCAAGCTGTCTGTTCTTTACCTTCCCCAAGTCCCCGACCACATTCAAAACGCAAACGATTTGGCACTGAGGTTGCTCCGGAAACGAGTCCCGTGCCAAACATCAAACACAGTAGTCAAATCTGCACATCATTTCAAGGAAATATATAGGTAAAAAGTCAAGGTAGCCTCGATCGATTGCGAAGTTTCAGCACGGTCTTGCAGGCAGAAAAGCACTTCCGAGTACCCTTCTGACTCACTCCTGACAGTGGACAGGTTTATCTGTTCCACACACATGCGCTCGTCGTATTCAAAGCAGGCTGAGTTCTGTGGTGTTCAGTACCGATCGCTTCAGATTTGAGGGCAAGGGGCTTTCTGATGCTGCTCAACCCTGGCCGCACCAGCGGCACCACCACTGTCATTGTCCTCGAAGTCCTCCAATACTTGGTATCGATTTGGGATGGTTCCCAATATCGCTTAAGTTGTTGCTTAATATCGAGGCCAAAATATAAATACCAAACTGGGGACTGTTGAAATCGACACCTAGAAGTACCTCGAATCTCCATTGTAGTTCCGTTTTTTGGTTTGGGATCCTAATAGAGTGGTTAACCAAAAAAAGGAACTACAATGGAGACTCTAGGTAGCTTGGCACTCAGGCAAGAAAGATGCACCTATGCGACTGTGAGCCTGGATCCTCTTGCTGGGTCTCTGATTGCAAGGATCACCTCACTTGGGTTTGGGCCCTAAGCCCCAAATAAACACCCAAACCCCCGTGAGCGTCTCTATCTCTAACCCTAAACCCTAAACCCTTAACCCTAAACGTCTCCCTCATACTTCCTACTGTGGGATTAATTGAGTGGTTTCTTGAAGGGTTCCCTTGAGGATTCGATGGGCTGTTTTCGGACTATAAGAACCTGACAAATCAGAATATGGTGTTTTGGTGTATCGTACGGTATATTATAATTATATTAGTAGTACTGGCAGATTACAAGGGAATGCTACTAAAGGTTTTTGTCGGAGCCCTACGATGGAGTAAAGGCTGCTGTATAAAGCAGCAATACGCATCTCAGCTGACCCCGCAATTGGCGCTAAGGCGACGCACGAAACACCCCAAAACCCTAGACCCCAACACTCTCATAGGCGGTGGTGGTTTTAACCCCAGGTAACAGCGGCAGGCAAGGGCTTAGTTGCTGAGTTCATCAGCCCCCAAAAGTGTACAGTGTACACTTTTCCTTTTATAGTGGGTAGTATTATGCCAAAAAGTGTAAAGTGTATCCACTCAGCTACTAAGAGGGCCTTCGCCATTGCCAAGGCTTGCTGAAATGCGACGCTGCTGCGCCGCCGCCCCCTTGGTTTGTCCGGCTTGTCCGGCTTCTCGTCCGGCGGTGGCTTCTTGCCCTCCTCAACGTCGGAAGCTCATGCAATGTTGGTTCTATATGGGAGTTTCTGAAATTAGGGGTACCTTATTTTGGGGTCCTTATTATAATAAGGCTCCTACTATTTAGGGTGCTATACTAGGGTCCCCTATTTTCGGAAGCTCCCATATATGCTCTGAGGCTTAAGGGTTCATGGATCAAAAGACATAACCAAGTAAAGGCAGCGGACAACATGCACTAGTGGAATGTTCGACGGGGTGAAACAGTGGGTAGACAGATAGAAACAATGGAGGCGGCGACGGTGGTGGCAGCAATAGGTGGCAGCGGCAGTAGTAGCAGCAGCAATGTCAGTAGCAGCCATCGGAGGTGACGACAAATGTCGACGCCTCAAGCAGAAGCAGGAGCTAGGCATAGGCATGGCTTGAACATCTGTTCGGCACAGGTTTCGCTCTGTCTGGATCGAGTGTACAATGCATGAACGGAAGCATACTGAAACTTTCTACAGTAGAGAAGCCACCACACTCGGCGTCATATATGTATGTATGTGTCTCTCTCTCTATATATATATGTGTATATGTGTAAATACAAGTGTTAAACATAAACGAATCAACAAATAATTGATTACAATTTATATACATATTATATACATATACATATATGTATATATGTTCTAAGACATAAGAACAAATGAAACTATATACGCACGTACATACATACATACATACATACATCATAAACACAGAGATCTGTTGGGAACCTTGCCCCATTGTCTATATCCACATGTAGCTACAAGGGAAGAGGGCTAAGGCACACAAACACACCGCACATTCACGTGAATATACAGCGTCTGTACATAGATAGACAGGAAGGCTTCGTAATGCGTTCCTTCTTTTTGTTCCGCCTTGGCTGGGCAGTCATCCCAGGCCCCAAAGCCCTAAACCCTAAACCCAGAAAGACTTCAAGAGGAATCTGACAGCGGACCAGAAGACCAAGGCAAGGGTTTGGCTCTGTCTAGCGGGCTTCCGCACACAACACAAGGTACAACACTGGACCCCTGATCCTTCTCTACTAGTTCATTGTTGGGATAGGATTCAAAAATGTACATGTTTATTCCTTATTGGGTTCAAGTACCCATAAAAGTGTAAAATGTTACCCAACTATGACAAAGTCTATGAGACTTCATTCAGTTTAAGTCACTCCTTCATGTGCAGGATTTAGCTTAACAGCCTTCTCGGGAATAGCGGAAACTGAAAAAGCGTTGGGCCAAATCCTCAAACGCTTACGCATACGCTCTGGATGGGTGGTTGTTGAGGTAGGGTCGCCCGGTGGATCCCCATCGACAAGAACCTGAATGAGAGATGCCCCCTCCTTTCCTGAAGCCTGCCCATAGTTGCAGTCTCCGTTGTAGTTCCCTTCTTTCGGTTAGCCGGTTTTATGTTTCGGAGCCTATAAGGCAACCCAGAAAAGGAACTACACTGGAGACGATAGGTAGGATTCATAATAAAAAGGAACCCTTAAAGGAACCTTTGAAGAACCCTGAAGGGTAATATAGGGGCCTTAATAATTAGAATAGGGTTTTGGGGCCCAATATACCATATAGCTATAATAAGGAACCCCCCCAAAAAAAAGTAGTGTAGGCAACTATTTAGGCCCCGACATTAAACCTTTCAATGGAGACTACAGGTATCTACAGAGGTATCTACAGCCCAAAGGGTCCAAAGTACCTGTATAGTAGACTGTTGGGTTTCCATATTAGGAATCCTATTATGATTTGGGAGTAGGATCCTTAGTATAAGGACTCCAAAATAAGGTACCCCTAATTTTCGGAAACCCCCATTTGGGAAAGTATCCCCGATAACCGTAGCTAGGACCCTTTGGGCAGGTCGACCTAACTGTGCTTTTAAGTAACCAGGGAGAGAAAGCATAAACTTTTATTTCATAATGGTTCCTTTAAGAAAAAAGGTATTAAAGTATGGTACTCCAACGCCCAGTAAACCCCAAACCCCTCAACCCTAGGCCCTAGACCGGCTTAGACCTGCCAGCTCGGCGAGCCTCGTCGGTGCCGGAGCCATCGAGGGAGCCGATATCGACCTCCTCTCCCCTGAAGAAACGGACACGGTTTAGGGTTTAGAGTTTAGGGTTTAGGGTTTAGGATCTAGTTAGGATTTAGGGTCTATTGTTTGGGTTTTCGGGTTTGGGGTGTCATGGGCTTGAGGACTGACTTGCACTAACAGTAGCTACACAGGACCCAGGGACCGTCAAAAGCTTTGCATCATTAGTCTCAGTTTAATGTCGGCCTGATCAACTGTAGTGGATCCTGCACAGCAGCAACCCAACACCAGCCAAGGCTTTGACGTCTGTGATGTAGGGGTCAAACTTCTGGAAAAACTCCGAAGTCTGCCTTCTTGTACAAACGTGGCAACCCCGCCCCTCCCCCATAAGGGCCTGAATTGTTAGAACAGTTGTTTTTTGGAGAGGGGGGGGGGGTAGTCTGCTTTTTATTCGAGACCAGAAGGGGGCATCATTAGTTATTATCCTGGCCCTTTTGTTGCTGCCTGGGTTCTGGCATCAGAGAGGCTTTTGTTTGGTATTGAGTCTGCGACCTCCCTCTCACCGGCTGAAAGGTGTTAGGGCTTAGGGCTTAGGGTTTCGGCTAGTTCAGGGTTTAGGGCTGGTTAAGGGTTCGGGATTCAGCGCTTCAGCGCAGGATTCGCCTAGGCGAGCTGATACAAGTTCACATCGTTCGGGCTCGTGGTGAAGCCCTGTATCTCGCCTTACAGCCAAACAGCATGATGCTTCTGTTGTGAAGATCTGGAAAGCCAGATCTCCTGCTCAATATTTCAGACTGACTATCCTGCCTTTTTCCAGGCCTTGAAACATCCCCATCCCTGATCAGGCCTGAGTAGGGCAATGACCTCGTGCGGGCGTTGGGGAAATGGGATCCGTCAGGTCGGGTCAGGTTCACGGGATGCTTTGGGGCAATTAGGGCTTAGGCTTTGGGCGTTATGCTTTACAGATTAGGGTCAGCTTCTATGGGATGGTTGATTGAAATCAGGGTGGGCATTGGCGAGGCTTCCCAGGGATGTGGGAATCTACCTACATCCGTAAACCCTCAACCATAAGCCGAAAACCCAATTTGCAACTTTCTCACGGCCAAGGGTTGTGAATGCTATGCATGATTTCGCATGTTGGATTGTATGACTGTAGGATCCTTATTGCAAGGTCTTGCAAGGGCTCAACAAAAACAGGCAAGAACCCTCAAAAGGACACGTGCCTCCACTGACATGGAAGTTCATGATACCATGACAGACTAGTCGAAGCAAGCCCCTCCAATGTAGTTCCTTTTTTCGGCAAACTAACGGCATGGGTAGGACCCTTGTTTTAACAAGCAGACCAAACAACCAGAAAAGACGAGCAACATTGGAGAGAGTGGACATATCTGACTTTTTCCGCATTTACGTGACATATCATGATATACGTACAAGTAGCATAATATATAGAGAGAGCGGGAGAGAGAGTCACAGAGAGAGAGAGAGAGGGAGAGAGAGAGTGAGAGAGAGTCAGAGAAAGAGAGAGAGGGACGGACAGCAGAGCCAAAAACATCCAGACGACAAGAGTCCTCTCATGTATTAATCAAAGGTGAAGATAGAAGCCAGGAAGGGACGGCTGCGCAAATGATCAGAACCGAAGACCCTAAAACCCTAAACCCTAAGCCCTAACCCCTCCCTCCCGGTCTCCCCGCCACCAACCCTAAAACCACACACCCTACACAGCTGGATCCCTGAGCCCTAAACCCGCAACCACCCCTGCCATCCCCTGCCCCTGCCCTAGGCTGGACCCCCAATTCCAACAAAACCATAAAGGTGCTTGATCCTAGCTCTAGGCCTACTTCTTCGACCTAGCTTACGAGCTCCGTGTCCACCAAACGGGGTGTTTAGGGTTTAAAAGAGGCTTAGCCATTGAACTTTTATGGTAGGGATTTGTGTATATATATATATATACGTATAATTTATGTGTATATATATATATATACAGAGAGAAAGAGAGTCATATAAGCATATGTATATATATATACACATACATATGTACATGAATATAAATGTAAATATATATATGTATAGATCGACAGATAGATAGATAGCTAGCCCGAAAGGTTAACTCATATTAACCCGAAGGGTAATGGAAATTGAATTTATTGTAGGGTTCCATGAACTAAGATTAACCTCTAAATTGATGGTAGCAGTCCATGAACGTTAACTATTGCCCAGTCAGCTCCTAAGTCTCTACCCTAAAACTCCTGTCAGGGCTTAGGGTCTTCAATTACTGACATTTAAGCCCTAAACCTCTTTAACTTTAGACCTGCACCTTTGAGGTCAGAGCGGAACGGCTGTTGTGCAGGATGTCCGTGTTCTGCCTTAGTGAACGCAGGCCAAGGTGCGGTGCCGCTTGACATTGGTATATTTGATATAAGGGCTTCACGAAATCATATTGCTTAAGATGTAATCATTACAGTGTATAGAAGATAATGAGAGACCAAAGACCCCAAGGACTTCGATTGGTAATGGGCCATGGGGTTGGGTTGAAGCTGGAAGACTTCAGGTTTAAGACTTTGGGGGGTTAAATTTGCAGACTCACTGCGTCCATGTAACGAGAATGCTAGATGAAGGGGTAGCACCAGGAATCACAATGTGGCCTTTCACGCCAATTGTGATGACCTCTGCCACGCTAAATCTATAACCTTGAACCGTTGCTGCGGCTCGGCAGCTTGATAAGACGGCTCATCTCGACGGGAGTGACGCCGTTTGCAGCCTCCAGGCGTTTTGGCGTGTTGAGATCACGTTCAGATTAAGGAAACCGATCTGACTACGGCAGGGTTGCATACCCCATAGGCCCATCCTAGCTTTTTAAGGACTTACATAAGGAAATCATAATAAGGAGCCCTAGAAAGGTAGGTCCTTCAGTCAGGGTCCAGGATAAGTATAACAGGCCAGGGTGCCAGGGTTTCAGCCGCTTTTTCGGATCAGAGCTCGACAACTCCAGGCTCTAGATCTCAAAGGTGGGATGAGGGTTTGGGCTTTCGGTTAAGGGTTTAGGGTTGAGGGGTTGTAAGGTTCGCGGCTTATAGGGCTTATAGGGTTTCGGGTTGAGCTTAGGGCATATAGGTAATATAGGGTTTGGGGTTTAGGGCTTAGGGGCTTGGGGTATATCGGGATTTCGGGTGGATTTCCAGGGTTTGCGGCGGTTAGCGTTCAAGGTTCAATAGCTTCGGGCGCTGGAGGTCTTCGCAACCCAGACGCCCAAACTCCTTGAAGGGTCCACAAGCTTTAACCAAGCCAAAAGGTACTGGGTCCTGGTACCGAACCATGATAGGGCCTTCTTTACGGCTTTAAGGTGAGATAGAACATTATTCTTAAGATATTTCATAATCCCCCCCCCAATATCTTCTAAGCATTAAGGCCCCTATATCATCCATCCCTTGTATGTCTGGGAATTGAAGAGGGTGGCTCCTGCTTGCAGTTGCTTCACCATGGCTGAGCACCAGGCTTTGATGACACCATCGCAGAACTCTTCTGTTCCAACGGTACCGCTTCCATCGTAGTCCAGCATTTCCTGGGACACGAGAAGGAAACCTTCTGTGTACCTATATCTACATGTCTATCTATCTATCTATCTATATATATCTATATATATATGGATATATACACAGATAGAGAGAGCGAGAGAGTTGCCAGCATCATGTGGTGCCGACACTGGCAGCACCAACAAGTAAAAGCATGCAACGTACAACATCAACATGTACTCAGATCCTGCAATACTCATCCACCAGTGTGTAGGTGTGCGAGCACGCGCGCGCGGGTGTGTGTGTGTGTGTGTATGTGTGTGTGTGTGTGGGTGTGGGTGTGGGTGTGGGTGGGTGTGTGTGTGTGTGTGTGCGGGTGTGTGATTCTGCGAGTTCCACTATAGTATAGGAGTCGGACCATGTGCAATAGTGTCCCCGTGAAGTCCCCACCCAGTCGAAGGCTACTTTAGGGTTCAGTGCTCATGTGGGTTTGGGTAAAGGGGTTTAGGGCTTCAAAGGTTAAGGGGCTTAGGGGTGTACGGCTTTAGGGTAAAGGTCGGAGCAAGCGTTGTACTCGGATGTGCCCCGGCAACCCTCGACACTGGATGCTGAAACCCAGCCAAGGCGCGAAAAGGGACTGAATGTCTTCGGTTCCGGCAATCTCGATCTCGGAAAAATGGAGCTTGGGGGATGGGATGCTTGGAATTCAAGGCCCTAAGGATGCTTTGAAGGCAGGGGGGCGCCACCCCAAAGCCTGCCGCAAAGGTCTGCTACATGGACTCATCGCGCTGTCTGGGCACCCCTTGAAGAAACAGGCTCACAGCTTCTACGGCTTTCACCCAACATGACTCCTCTAGCTGGCATGATTGATGTTTTGGCAAAAGAAGATGGAGACGGCGTGCAATCTTACTTCAGCTGTGTGCCTTCCAATACAAGACCCGTCAACTGAGGTCCATGGCGCCAGCCACGTTCTGCAGACATAGGTGGCACCACGTCAACACAACTACGCTCCCGTCTGAATGTCTGATAAACGCCTAAACCCTGAAAACCCGAAGCCCTAAACTATCCAGTCCTGAACTCCTGAACCCTATATAACTCCCAACACCCCAAATGCACAGGTATGCACTCCCCAGTAGGGCTCCCGCCAGATTTTGCCTGATACCCTCCGGAGCGTTGTCCTGAGGGTGTTGCAAAGCTGGAGGCTTGTTCGTGTGGTACCTCTTTTGGCTCTGGAAAAGTCACCTTAACCACCCCAGCACCAGCACCAGCACCATCCTCCTCATCCTCATCCTCCTCATCGTCTTCATCATCATCATCATCATGATACCCTTCTGCTTCGTCATTACTATCATCACGTTCATCATTTCATCATCATCATCATCAACAACAACAACATCAGCATCAGCATTAACATCAGCAGCACACTGCATTGAGCACTTCGGCGCTCATGCCACGACAACGACCACGACAAATGATGTGCGCTGCAACTGCTGCTGTGAAGAATCTGTGATGATGACCACTACGCTAGTCGCTCTGTGCCTGTCATGTCTGTGCGCGTACGCTGAAACACCGCGTAGGCCCCAAGACCTCTTCAACGATAGCACAAGGCCCCTCGGCTGATGCTGATGCTCTGAAGTTCAAGCTATGGGGAGGAACGTCGTCCTAGTCATCCATCTTCATTGCGCAGCAACCACCTAAATTACTGCCTTACTGAAGCTAAGCCTAAGCATATCGTCAAGGGCTTCCTATATAGTTCATATTATCATTTAAGCTATATTCCTTAATAGGTACTTTAAGGCCTAAAGATATATACTGATATACTAGTACTAGATACGTACATGGAGGTCAAAGGGGACACAGGCCGATCGGTTCGCCGTCAAGGCACAATTTCTTCCATACTCAACTCGCCAGAGCCATCTTCGTCCAGCTCGAAGAACATGTCCTTATAGGGTTGATTAAGAGCTTAGGGCCTAGGGCCTGTGGCCTGTGGCTTCGGGTTGAGGGCTTAGGATATAAGGATCAGGACTTTCATGCCCTGAGCCCGCTCCTGTGCACGGCCTCTTAACGGGAATCCTCTCGAAAACGCGGCCCTAAACGCCAAACTCTCCATCAAGGAATAGTATACACTTATTAATGCAATACTATTACTGTTACTGTAATACTAGCATTGTTGTTATTATTGGTATTGTTCTTATTTCAGTACTCGTACCACGGATCACTTCGGGAAGCAGCCCCCCAGTCTTGAAGGTAGGACTTCGGGTGAAGTTAACTTGGTTCTTGACCCGTTCCCAGTAGGTATATAGAGGGTTTAGGGTTTTGGGTTTAGGGCTTTATAAGCCTATAGGCTTTAGGGTTTAGCCTTTGCCTGAAATATCCGGCTGACTGAGTCGTGGCCGTCAGAGCATACCCTGGAGTGTTGGAGGGTTGTCCGGAACCAGTCAAGTCAAACCCAGCTTGCAAAACAGCAGACTCGGCCTTCAACCAGTGAACCTCAGCATACGGCACAAAGTTCCAGACCAGAACATCTTAGCCCCTGCAAATCGTAACCATGGCCTCCAGATGCCATGTCCCTGAACCAAGCGGCCCGTAGCCGATCCATCTGCTTTTTCTTCTTCGCATGGGCGTAAGCCTTCACAGTGCATGTGATTTGCTCTGCACTTAGAACAGCCACCATCACCCCCACCACTCACCACGCACAAAACCAATCTCAGCTGGCATGCAATGAAGGAAAACAGAACAACTATGAACAGTTGATGGTGTTGCATTGATGGTCTTCATACCAATACCACTAAGAAAAGGAAAGTGTTGCCGACCAGCATGACATTGTTGATGATGGCGATGATGGGGAGGCTAATGGTAATGATCACCATCGCACGTTCTTCAGAATCGAACCAGCCTCATCATCATCGTCGTCGTCGACGTCAGCGGTGTCAGAAGCACCGCCATGGCAATCACGACAAGCGTCATGATGACCAAGTCGGTGATGGCTACCACCGCCATCGATATCACCATCGACAGCACCAGAACCGGTACTAGTGCAATCGTGCACATCATAGGACATCATCAGCATCATCGCCATCTTCTTCTTGATAACAAAGACATCATCAAACTCATCGTCATCATTATCATCATCGCCCCATCACGCTCATCATCATGGCCAACGCCATCATCGCTATCACCGATGCCATTAACAGCAACATCGTCGTCGTCTTCGGCATCATGAGAGATTTCGTCACCAGTCGTGCCATAAGATGATTAAGAACTGGCTGCTGTTGCGTTTGTTCTCATCTTCACCACCACCACTATCACCAGAACCACTATTAATGTTGTTACTTGCATAAGCAACGATAAGCATGAGCTGCAATATCATAGTGGACACGGCAGGGCGGGTTGTCGTCATTGCGGTTCTGCTGCTGCTACAGAGAAGCTGGGAAGCACCAACACCGTCACTTTCCCAACTGCCCATGTTATATCAGGGCTTGGGGTTGGGTTGACTGTGGCTCCTGCAGCAGAATCGAAAGATTGCGAGGCCTTCTTGGCCTCTTTGTCTTCATCGGCCTGAGCCAACGATCCTGCGACCAACGATCCGCGGGTTTGGGCTAGTCGGCTAGTGGTCAGCGTGGCTTCGGCCCTGGCTTGAGACATCCCGGGCTTGTTGCTAAATATGTATGTATGTGAATGTATATGTATATATATATATACACATAGCAATAATGATGTGAATATAAGCATATAGCCCGATAAGTATGCATTATCAATAATCATACACATCATAATCACCATACTCATACTCTACTGGTACAAACATTTATATGAAAGTATTCTATCCAAATCAATTCTCTTACTAATATTGATATTAGTATCGATATCCCTATCCATACTCATACTATCATCATGAACTGATAATAACAACGCCGAAATACTAAGGCCCCTATATCCCAAAGCTCTCATAGACACCTCAAATAACCCTTTAAACGTAGCACTCAAACCTCGTCATTTCCATTCTTACTTCTGGTTACATAGATGTTAACGCATAGTGTACAACACAAAATCAGTAAAACAGGCTTGAGGGAGGTGGGAATTGTAGGGCTTGTAGGAAAAACCTGGCACAACAAAAGGGGCTCAAGCCCCAACATGCAAACAAGAAGGGACGAGTTTACTTATGTTATAAAACAGAGTATAGTATAATTGCTATGGTACGCTAGCATAAAGTTTAAAAAATGACAGCCTTATAATCATAGTAGTGTACACGCAGCTCCTTCGACCATGATGGCCGTAACCAAGTTCATCAGCGCAATGGCGAGAATCAGCCTGAATTGCAGCTGAAGTCTGGGAGTCCGGGTTTACAGCTTCGGGCTTCTGAGTTTAGTGTTGAGGGTCATATGTAGTATGTATGTATGTATGTATATGTACGAATGGGTATATGTGTATATGTATGTATGTACATATTATGTCAGCTGTTTCTACACTTGCCCATCTACCTTCTCGTCTACCCGGCTACTCCCAGCTACCCACGAAGCTACTCGCCTGCCTCGTAACCTACTATAGGGGCCTTAATATTACCTATACTATTATACTAGTTTGGGGGCTCCTTATGCAAATTATAGTATAATGGGTCGCAAAACCCTATTCTAATTATTAAGGTCGATGGGCTGGGCCTCGCGGCTGGTGATTAGAGGGCTTAGGGTGTAGGGTAAAGGGATTTTGGGGTTTAGGGTTTAGGGCTTACCTGTGTCAAAGACCTTAGTCTAAGATCAACGGCAAACCCTATAAGTCTATAAGTCTTACATAGTCTTGCACACAGCCTCAAACCTCACGACAGAAGCTTCTGGAATTCGCAGATTTCCCTCCATGCTTCTTTGAAGCCAATTTAACCAGACTCCCTAAAGCCCTAAATCCTACACTCACCCCGTAAACCCGAAACCTAAAGCCCTATACACCCGAAAGCCTTAGACCCTACAGTAAAGCCCTAAACCCGAAACCTTAAAGCCCTAAACCCTAAAGCCCTAAACCCGAAACCCTAAAGCCCTGAAGCCTAAAGCCCTAAACCCTAAAGCCCTAAACCCGAAACCCTAAAGCCCTGAAGCCCTAAACCCAAACCCTCAACTGCGACTCGGCGGCTGAACTCCCATAAAGTACAGGAAGAGCTCCAACCTCCCGGATCGGGCTTTGGGGGTTTAGGGTTGCTTTTTTGGGGTTTGGGGTTTTGGGTTTAGGGTTTGGGGTTTAGGGATTAGGGCTTTAGGGTTTTAGGGTTTGGGTTTAGGGTTTCGGGTTTAGGGCCTTTTTCCATCCGCCGAATAGTGCCCGGAACTTCTAGATTGAGGTTTAGGGTTTAGGGTTTAGAGTTCGGAGATCCCGGGGGAAAGGTTCTGGGTTTTCAGGCTTGGGGCTTGTGGGGCTTTAGGATTTGAGCGTTCAGAGGTGTAGGGTTTAGGTTCTGCATTGAACTAATTCGACCTGTAGGGTCCTTTAAGCTAAAGGTCCTCCTACTTCTGTGATATCGGGCTACAGTTGGGGATTCGGGTCTTTCTAGTTACCCCTAAACCCTAACATCTGGGACGTGAGGGTTCGGATGTACAGTGCGGGCTGAAAAGTAGTATCCCCCGTTCAGGCCCTTACAGACGGAATATGGAGGGCTTAAGAATTATAATAGGTCTTTGGCCTGAATATGTGTGAGCTAGATACTACTTGATAATTATAATCAGGAGCCCGGCGGAATAGTAATTCTCATTGTCCAGGCTTCTATTTCAAGTCAGGGGTCATTTCAATAGTAAGCCGTGAGCCCGAAGCCTATAAGTAGAAACCTTATAAAGAAGCCTCAAAAGAAACTCTATAGAATCCCTTATAAACCCTAAGCTCTAAGCCCTAAAACTCCAAAACCCTAAACCGAATGTGCGAAAGCCTGGGCCTAACCTAAACAAAGATCGGCCTGTGCTTGATGAGAGGCCGGTACACCCCGCTGATGCTGTCCCAACCTGATTCTGCCGCTTCGGGGATTTAGCGCCTATAGTTTAGGGTGTAGGAACCGTTCAGGGTTTACGGGCTTTAGGGGTAACAGGTAACCGTAGGGATCTGGGGTCAAAAGTTAGGGTTTAGAGCTTGTCTCATTTTTGGTTCTGCCTGAGGATGATGGCACCATGTATGTGAGAGTGAGATACAGGGCTTGCGGTTATTCATACGTCATACATATGCAAAAAAGAAAGAGAGAGACAGAGAGAGAGAGAGAGACAGAGAGAGTCACAGACACACGCACACACACACACAAACACACATTGACACAGAGGGGCTGAACACGGTTTTTGGCCTGCGTTCACGGCCTAATTCAGGTATGTGAAGTCAACGTGCATGTAGCCTGTAAAATCTAAACCCGGAACCGCTGGACCACTCCGGATGTGCTTGCAAGTTGTGCTGCCGTGTTGCAGATTTCTCTTGCGCGTGCCACAGGGAGTAGACACACGAAAGTCCGAAGCCACAAACTTAAAGGACCATGATTTTAGGGGTTGGGACTTTTGGTGTGTGGCTTGCGTGCGTGTGCCCTTATCATCTCATCTCGGGCAGAAACAAACATGGGTCCTATGCAAGCTCTCTCTACACTATATATATATATATACACATACAAATACGTGTCTGTGTGTGTGCGTGTGCACGTATGTATTTAGCAACACAAGACACAACAACGCCGAGAGAGGGAGAGAGCGAGAGAGAGAGAGAGATAGAGCGAGAGAGAGAGAGAGTGTGTGTGTGTGCATGCGTGTGTCTGTGTGCAGCTGAAGCACAGAAGCACTGGAGCAGAATCCTTGGTTCAGTTTAGGCTTTGGGGTTTGGGGTTGTAGGTTCAGGATTGAGAGTTTAGGGTGCAGAAGGACTGGGGCAAAACGCTTGCTTCAGAAGTGAAGCTCAGGTATGGGTAGGGGCTTTGAGGTTATTGCTTTCGTCGCGAGATTAGTCGCATAGTCTGCGATCACCTGCTATTAATTACACACTTCGGGTGCGGCAGCGTCCTGAGGCACGATTCATGGCAGACGTCTATACATTGCCTCAGTTCGACCTCGAAGGGGCAGTATCTCAGGGAAGTCGTGGGGTTGTATCTCCGAAGCATGTCGTGGATTCAAAATACTTGAGCTCAGATGACAAGCATTGCAGCAACGGTACCAGTGCAAATGTGAAGCCCGCCAGTTCATGGGGGAGCGTGGGATGACGCGCCGAAAAATGCTGAAGATGTCTTGAACGTACCCCCTCTTGCAGTGATTCAGTGATGACAGCGGCTGATCCCATTTCATAAACCTGCCCCCGGATTAGGCGACGGATCGGAAGAGTAATCGCGTCCAGCCACTGCGATTGCTCACAACCCGGCCTCGCATAATATTAGTTAAGCGATGGCGACGGCGACTCATCCACGTGTTAAGTTAAACCCGCCCCCTCGTTCCTCGATGGCGGTTGATCCCATCACGGTTAAAGCCGCCCCTCACCAGGTGTTGCCGAATCATCCCAGTCCTTTAACCCCCCTCACCTCATTCGGGGACAGCGGTTGATCCGATTCCTTAAACCGCCCCCTCAATAGGTGATAAGGGTTGAACCCATGTCTTCAACCCGCCTCCTCACTACACGATGGCGGTCTCACTAGGCGATGGCGGTTGATGCCATGTTTCATATCCGCCCCCTCATGAGGTTTAGGGTTTAGGGCCCCCCTCATGAAGCGAAAGCCTTCACTCCCATCGCCCAAGCCAGACCACTCGTCAGGCGATGGCGGTTGATAGTCTAGGGGCCTTCATAATTACTATACTACAAGTATAGTATAAGGGTTCCTTTAAAGGGGTCTATAAGGGATCTATAGTAGGGTTCTATGGTATAGGGGCCTTAATAATTACCTGTACTAGTCTGGGGGCTCCTTTATTACAAGTATAGTATAATGGGCCCCAAAACCCCGTTCTGATTATTAAGGCCCTGTATTATGTACCCTTGTATAGATCCCTTATAGGCCCTTTTAAAGGAACCCTATTCTAATTATTAAGGCCCCTATAGTATTTCTCGAACCCGGTCCTTCATGAGGCGATAGTGGGCGATCCCAGGTCAGATTTCAAAACCCACAGCTTGCGTGCTCGCCTGCTGGCGCTCCGTCGTGCTGGCATGCTGGCTTGCGTCAGTGCTTGCTTGCTTGCTTAGAGGCCACAAACGGATAAACAACAAACACACGCACCGAAAAACATGCAAAGCTTATACCCCTGCCCTTTGCTCTGAACTTGCTCTCAATGCTGGGGTACACCGGCGATGGCGAGATCCCCGCTACGCATCTTACTGGCCCACTTTGCTAGGGGTTAGCACAATGAAGGGTTGCATAAGGATTATCAACTACTTCCACTGCTCCGCTTGCAAGAGCTGCTAGACGGGCCCATCTAGGCTCTGCGGACCCGAAATCCTAGTTCCCTTTTTTAGATGACCTGCTGTGCAGTGTCAGAATGTCCGGTACGAAACAATTGCTACGCTTGAGGGTCTAGCTAGGGTTTACTGCAGGATCTGCAAAGACAACGAAACCCTAGCAGCCCAGGCCTGCTTGTAAAAACCCGAAAAAGTAGTGGTGGCCCTGGCCCTTTCCTAGACCCCGGCTATCTTCTCGTGAAACACCTACCCTTTTTTGCATTGGGTCCATGACATTCCCTAAACCCCCCTCACATTCCCCGACAAGAGGCAAGGATGCATCGAGCAAGCTCCGGAAGTTTCTGTCTGCGGCGATGTTGTAGGGATGATCCAGTGGCCTTGAAGGGGTTTAGGGTTTCCCTTGTCATAGTGATCCCTCAGGGGGGGGCAGGGGACCTTAATATGCAAAGGGGCCGGGTTAAGTTTCCAAGCTAACCCTAAACCCTAAACTCTAAACCGAGTTTATAGTGCCCAGATTTGGCCAGTTTTGGCGAGCTCTGGAAGTCAGTGGCCTGACTCTGCCTTGGTCTTGGCTCAGCCTTGTACCGTTTAGTCCGCATCAGATGCCTTCCGCCAAATTCGTTGATCCCCACCTACCCCAAACATCACCATAAACCCCAAACCCCAAACCCCTAAACCCAAACATCACCCTAAACCCTCACCCTAAACCCTTACTGTGCTCTGGGCATCGGCTGAGGGCTCTGCAGATTGAGATCCACACCGATCAGCTCCATCCCCAACACCTTAAACGGCTGCAGTGGGAGCAGATAAATAAAGATGCACCTCTACGATTCCGGTTTAGGGTTTAGGGTTTTGGGTTTAGGGGCCTCTACGATTAGCTGACGCCTTCCGCTTCTTCGCCAATGCTCCTAGGTGTAGGTGTAGAAGCAATTCAAGCAGTGGTATTAGTAGTAGCAGTAGTAGTAGTTGTAGTCGTCGTCGTAGTCGTAGTAGCTACTGAAATCTGCGCCGGGCACAAACGGTTCAAGCAGGGCGCGTTCCTCCCGCCGAGGTTTTGCCCTCACCTACTCCATCTACCGAAATCTAGGATTAGGGTTAAGGTGTAGGGCCCTTGAGTAATCTTCACACCGTGCCGAGGTCCGGGCTGCGAAGATAAAGACGAGAGTGATGATCATCACGAACGTCCAAAACAGTGTCATCACCTAAAGGTCGGCTTGGAGTTTAGGGGTTTAGGGTGTTTGACGTGTCCGATTTATTTGTGGTGGCCGCTATGATGTATCATGTGTTGTTTGTCATGTGTTGTCGTTGATGTTGTGGTGGCGGTGGTGGTGTGTTGTTGGTGTTGCTTCTGCCCTCACTGCTTCTCAGGACCGGAATCCACTTCCTGATCATAATCATCACAATCATCGTCATATCACTAGCATCATCACAGGCTTCGTCTGTTATGTGGTCGTTCGTGCTGTTCCTAACTGTTATGTGCAGCCCTCTCTTTCTCTTTCATGCTCATGAAAGTCATCCTGCTCGTCGTCATCATCACGAGTCGCCTTCTTCATGATCACCAGCGCAGCCACCATCACGATGACGATGATGATGAAGAAGAAGATTATGATGACGATGCTGGTGATGGTGAACACGAACATGAACTTTAACATTGACATGATTCCTCGTGCACATCCATCCTCCTGACATTCATGCCACCATGCGCAGATTCTCAGCACTCACTGGTGACCAGTGGTTGAGCCCAAGGCTTAAGTTGCCAAGTTAAAGAGATACAGTTAACCACAAGTAGAGCAACTCTGTTGACTCGCACGAGCACAGTCCTGGTGTGGATGCATTCGTTCACGCCTGTAAGGTACACCTAGGAACTCTCCCTCGGATGTAAAAAGCCATAGACAACTCGCAGACTTCAGTGTCGGAGTACTGCTTGACATGACTTGAACCACACCATATCCATCGCGTCCTAAAATAAAGTCACGCCAACTTTGCACTCAACAAGACCGAGACCCTAAGCCCTAAACCCCAAACCCTGCCGCCATGGCACGCTGTGGAGCAGGCCTGGTGGGGGCGGCAGTAATACCGTCACAAAGAGGTCTCCGTGCTTATAGGGTTTGGGTTTAGGGTACGTTGCATGTGACCTAATAGCCACAATATTACAAGTGATTTAAGTATACTGTACCATACCCCAAAACCCGATTAAACCTATCAAGGCACTTATCGCAAGTAGTCTAGTCGGGTCAGCTGCAAGCACAAGATCTCCAAAGATATGTCAAGACTTGGCATTGGCTCACCACCTACCATACCGTGTGTCCAGAATTTCACGACTTAGGGTCCAGGGTTTGAAGGTGCGTGTAGGGTTTAGGGAATACGAGCACGTCACATACCAACTTTCCAGCTGCCCAGACATGTGGAGACATGCCCTATTGTCTGTTATTTTCATACTCTGGAACCAGAGAAGCTCGAATGCACCCAACGAGTTGGCGTCCGAAAACGCCCGGGGTATGAGGGTCAAAGTCCTCCTCAACAGCAATCACGAGCTGGCAGAGTTTTGGCCTTAAGATTTGTTGAGCTTTTTGTCGCCCCGTTTCCTCCCTGCAAGAAGTCAGAAAGCCAGTCAGGCGGAGGCAATTGACAGGCCAACCAATGGAGGATTCACTACCTAACCACTCAAATTGCCCCCACTACCGCCACCTTGAAGTTGGCCTTGAGGAAGGTTTAGGCCGGTTTGGGTTTCGGCTTTCAAGATTGGGGTTCTGGAATTTCGGGTCACACACCCGCGGCCTTGCACCAGCATCCACAATGTTTGGAACCTAGGCCGCAAGTTGAGAGGAAGAAACCCTGTAGAGCAAATCAGTGACAACTGAGTAAATGAGGTGAAGTATACTCGGGCGTGGTATGTAAATGTTCATGCAGGACATATGACCAGGCTCCAGTATCTTGTAACGATGACGGCGCTCTTCCTTGTCGAAACGCTGCGTCTGTCCATGTGGCTATCAGATATGCATTTCCTCTGGAATTCCATGGCTAGCGCTGACAATCACCAACCCCAAACACCCCAAATATGCTGGCAAACATTGCAGCAAACACCCAAATGATGCCAGGCCCTTTTCCTTCCAGCCCGAAAAACTAAAGGCAGAAAAAAATGCTGAGCCGGCGACGTCACGAGCAGTCGCACTGCCCGGGCCAGGCCTCATGTGAACTGTGCTTTGCATCCTGAATCCGCCTAAAGTAAGGGTTTAGGGTGTATTTCAGGGTTTTTTAGAAAGCTTGCTGTACATGATTTTGGATTTAAGTTTATCGGGTCTTTGGAGAGTTGGACTTGAGGTCTAGAAGCTTTGGGGCTTCTTAGGCTTTACAAAGCGCAGGGTTCATTAGCAGTAGCACTTGGATGATGGTACCTGCAGCCTAGGGCTTTAACCTGGACCTACTAAATAGCTACTTGGATTTAGGCTAGTAAATAGCAGTTGTGTTGTGTAGGTTAGTTTTTTTGGGAGAGTAGATTATTTGACGGTGAAGTACTTGGATCCAAAGGGCAGTATCTTGGACCAGCGAAAACTGAATTGAACAGCGGCAAGAGACAAACAGACCGCGTCCCAACCAAGATGGTAGCGGTCGTAGTGTTGGTCTGATTTTGCTGAATATAGTCATCGCTGCTATTGTTGCCATGATTTATACTATTGGGAGCAGCAGTGGGAGCACGAGCCGGACAGGGAGCAGTAGTAGTAGTCGTCGTCGTAGTAGTAGGTAGAGCAGCAGCCTTGTAGCAGTAGCAGCAGAGGAGGAGGAATCCCGGAGACAACAAATTTTGGATTTGGGGGTTTGGGGCTTCCCACCCACGTTGTTCAGCCGGACCGCTATCCAAACACGGCAGACATGTGCTGCAGAGCTTCTGCCCGCAACACTATCGACATTTTGAAGATCGCCACCGGTATGCAACGTGCGCCACCGGTACAATGACGAAACCGATAGCCGGGCGGACCTAGACCTACACTAGTCTCCAGTCAGATTCATTGATATGCACATACATAAACCACAAGGAATCGCAGACCCTCAACCCTCAACCCCACCTGGGGTTGTGTAATAGCCCCGTATAGAAATCCCTATCCCTGAACGTTGTTATCGTTTTGTTTTCTTCTTATCGTTTTACCACGAAAACTGCGTTATCGTTTTGTTATCGTTTTATTCTATTCTTATCGTTTTTCCACGGAAAACCATCGAAACCGAACACGGACATGTCAACACTAAACTTAACAGCACGGGGTTATTATACAGTATTATGCAGTCCCACCTCTAGTCATTGTAGTTCCTTCTCTTACGAATAACCAGCTTTATGATTAGGATCCTGTAAGGTATTATCACCCAGAAAAGGAACTACAATGGAGACTATAGGTAGAACTCATATACAGGAAAAAAACCTTTGGACCCTAAACCCTAAAACCCTATACCCGAATCCCTAAACCCTATACCCTAATCCCTGAGAACCTAAACCCCTAATCCCTAAACCTTATAAGACCCCAAAGCGCTACACGCCTATCAGGACCCTCCAAGGACACTTTAATCGAGAGGTTTATGGCCCTTAATAGTGGGTCTTGGGGTATATTAGAGGGTAGTTGGGGGGTCTACTTGAAGGGGCAGGGGACTTAGTAAGTAGGTTATAAGTAGAGCTATAAGTGCCCTAAATGGGGTTACCCTACTTATAACCAACTTGCTAAGTCCCCTGCCCCTTCATTCAAGTAGGTACAGGAAACCCTCGAGGCTCTCAGAATTCGAGCTCCAGGCGGGCCAGGCGGAACATCCGCACCAGCATAAGCCTCGGGGTTTAGGGGTTTAGGGTTTAGAGGTTTAGGGGTTTAGGGGTTTAGGGTTTAGGGTTTGGGGTTTTGAGGGTTTAGGGGTTTAGGGGTTTAGGGTTTAGGGGTTTAGGGTTTGGGGGTTTAGGGGTTTAGGGTTAGGTCTTGGAAAGCCGCTGAAGCGCTTTATGGCGTTCAGGGGTTTTGGGTGGTTTAGAGATTCGGGTTTAGGGTTTCGGGTTTAGCGTTTTGGGACTGAGGATTTAAGGCTCACATCTTTTCGCGTGTTCAGTCCTCAGCTTCAGCGCCTGATCCGAATCTTACGGTCTGTATCAGGATTTAGGGTTTAGCGCTATTATGAGCGATCTTAGCCTACGGCTTGGGTCCATATGACAAGTGTCGTACTATGTGGGGGATCCTATACTCGGCTCCGTTGATTTCTGAAATCAACTCTAATATGGTACTTATATGCTATCATCTTCAACCCGAAACCCTATACCCTCAATACTGTATCAATAACAACAAATAATCAGAATAATAATGAGTATAAGAGTACGTCGGTCTGTTTCTGCTGTCTGAAGTTCAGCACGCAGGTATCCAAAACCGCCTCGCTCTGAGAAGAAACCGCAAGCAGCAGAGGCGAGCTCTCCGTCGTCTCCTTCCGACTCCCTGTTCTGCATGATAGTCTGTGCCATGCAATCTCTCTTTCTTTTCCTGCGGTGTGAAACCCTGAACTGTACAAACTTCCTGATTCACAGACAAGAGGGCGCCTTAGCCTTGATCTGGAACAAGCCCCCCAAAGCTCAATAATCACTATAGGACAAGTGCATACAAGCTAGAAAAGAAACACAAACGAACAAGTTTTTAGTCTGTGCTTTCGTATCTACGCAAATATACAACAAGCCCTGACAGAAATATCTAGCCTACAATGCCCTCCTCCACGATCTATAGGATTTGTGGAGTTCCGGATACTACTCTTCCGGGACAGCAAGTATAAGTAGACATGAAGAGCAGAGTTGTCGTGTTTAGGATCTAATATAAGGCGCAGGCAGCATGCCTACAACCTTGAACAGGAGGTCCTAACGCCCCAAAGCCCTAAACCCAAACTAAACGATAGCTCAGCGGCTGTTGCAGGATTTCTCCACCAATTTGGACCTGCCCAAGGCCAAGGGCATGGATTCCAATCACGAAGGACAAAGACAAGAATCGTATCCGTGTATATGAGCAGTATTGAAATATCGTGTGCACCGGGAATAAAATGACTGCTGAGATCAAGTTTGCAGACATCTGCGCACATGGTCCACGTAGATCAGAAGCAGCCTCCTCTCATTTTTTTGGCAAAGAGCTCCGACCGCCGGGAAGTCCGAGCGTTGCGAGCGACCCCGACCGTGTGGGACACAACCTCTACCGCCTCAACCTCTAAATCCTAAACCAGATAAGACCCCATGCAACATGTACAAAGCGTGAATTAACCGAAACCGTCGGTTGGTTCCACACATTTGCATTGGGCTCTAAAAGTTGCGAAGTGGGCACTCGACAAGCAGTCTGCTGACATTGTAACCCACCGCTACGTGAAGCAACCTGCAGGAATGCAAATGACACTGTGCAGTACGGACGAATCTTGACTGTGCCGGCTATTGAAGCTTGGCTTTTCCCATGCTATTCCTGCAGAGATGCGGAGCCAGTGCTTCAGCAGCTGGCCCCGACGGCGTCTCCACAAAATTGGTTCAAAACGTACTTAATTAATGCTCGCCTCGCCGGCAAGCGCTTAAAAGGCGTCTGCACAAGGCTACCTTGCCCCTCATGCAGCGCAGCAGCCTGCCTCCACGTACTTCTGTAGAGGCACCTGGAAGGCCGAAAAATTCGTCTCGCATTCCTCCCTGCACTTCTTGATTTCGTCGTACCCATCGCCAACTGGGAGCAAGAAGCCGCGCTTGCAGAAGAGCGTGCAGTACTTGGGGATNACCTGGAAGGCCGAAAAATTCGTCTCGCATTCCTCCCTGCACTTCTTGATTTCGTCGTACCCATCGCCAACTGGGAGCAAGAAGCCGCGCTTGCAGAAGAGCGTGCAGTACTTGGGGATCTCGCGGCAACGCCCTCCCAC
This sequence comes from Symbiodinium sp. clade A Y106, assembly GCA_003297005.1. Classification (NCBI taxonomy): domain Eukaryota; class Dinophyceae; order Suessiales; family Symbiodiniaceae; genus Symbiodinium; species Symbiodinium sp. clade A. Next base: position 6,331 of record BGNK01004790.1, on the reverse strand, counting down.
CTCTGCCTCCAGCCCCTGCTCTTCTCGCTCTGTTCGCCTCTGCAGCAGGCCGACTTCCTCGTTCGTCTCAAGGAGACTTGGGCACAGACCTTGGATGCAGTAGACCTGGACGATGTCGAGAATGGCGTTCTGCCTCTGCTTGCACTGAGACTGGCAGTGGGCTGGCTGTGGGTGCTGCGTACCGCAGATTTCGCCGCAGATGTGGCTGCACTTGTACTTTCCGTCGTCCGCGTGGTCCGTGCCATAAGCGCCATAGGAGTGGTAGCCGGAGTGGCCCCCTTTGCCACTGCTGCCGTTCACCATTGCGCTCAAGTCAGACAAAGCATCCTTGATCTGATCCACGGCATCCTCCAGCTTCTCAATGGCTCCCTGCACAGTGCTCTTGCTGTCCACACAGATCTTGATGGTGGCACAACCAATCCGAACACCGTCGTAGTCGTGGACCACCACAGCACGGCCGTTGATCTTCTCGGCAGGGAAGCCTGTTGTGACGCTCAGGTCGTTCACCTTCGACGGCATGGAACCCTCGATCACATAGCGGATGTCCATCCAGGGGTCCTCNACCACCACAGCACGGCCGTTGATCTTCTCGGCAGGGAAGCCTGTTGTGACGCTCAGGTCGTTCACCTTCGACGGCATGGAACCCTCGATCACATAGCGGATGTCCATCCAGGGGTCCTCCGCGTAGAGGTCCGTGTTCCAGAAGTGGCCACCAATAGCATCAGCATCGGAGCAGGTCATGCCCTCGTGGATGTGAACGCCACAGCAGTTGGCTGCGGAGCACGTGGTCTTATCGCACCGAGGGTCGAGGCCTTGCGTGAAGAGCCAACTGAGCGTCTGCGTCTCGTCATCCGACTCCACCTCTGGGCAAAACCAGCAATCGCAGCGCAGCAACAGTTCTAATCAGGTCAGAACTGTCCCTGTGCCTATACTACTTTTCACACGAGCCAGGCCTTCACACCACCGGATGTCAAAGGCAAGTCACCCCCGTAGTTCGGGTACTCCTCGAAGACGGTCGTCGTGGACTCCTGGTTGCTTCGCATGGAGAGCATCCGCACTCCAATAGTTTGACAGAGCGGCAGACTTGCAGGGCTTCGGGATACAAGGCTTTGGAGGTTTACATGTCTAGGGGGCAGGCGAATTACAAACGGACTATAGCTGCCGGCTGCTTACAAAAAGAAGTGCCATATGAAATGCGGTCCTCGATGATGCCGCAGGCGATGCGCGCGCCCGTCTTGTCGTGGATCACCACCGTCCGCCCGAGGAGATCGCTGCGGCCGAGGCCCGTGTCGACCTCCACGAAGAGGACGTTTGCAGGGTCCGTGCTGGAGTCGTACTTNACGGACAGCCAAGGGTCCTCTCCATCACCGTCCCAGTAGTGTGCACCCGCAGTTTCGGCGCAGCTCATGCCTGCAAGGCTCCGAACATGTGTCCGCTTTGGATTCGCGGAAAATGTTATGTTGAGTTTAAGGGAGGGACCCCAGCAGAGACATGTGCCTACAAAGAACGGCTCCGGGCCTTCATGAACGTGGATGCCACAGCAGTTGGTTTCGGTGCACGTGTCGCTGCAACCGGGGTCGAGGCCAGTCAAACTCCAGGAGAGCACGGTCTTGCTGTCGTCCGTGGACTTCACCTCGATGACACCCTGTGGCTGGTAAGGCGACGAGGAACCGACGTATGGGCTCAAGTCGAAGACGTACAAGTCATCACCGTCCACGGGCTCTGGCTCCTCCTCTGGCATCTCGATGATGGCGCAACCAATCCGAACGCCGTCGTAGTCGTGGACCACCACGGCCCGGCCGTCGATGTCCTCGGCATTGTAGCCTGTTGTGACGCTCAGGTCGTTCACCGCCGACGGCATGGAGCCCTGAATCACGTAGCGGACGTTCATCCAGGGGTCTTCGGGGTAGAGGTCCGTGTTCCAGTAATGGCCACCGACGGAGGCNGTTGTGACGCTCAGGTCGTTCACCGCCGACGGCATGGAGCCCTGAATCACGTAGCGGACGTTCATCCAGGGGTCTTCGGGGTAGAGGTCCGTGTTCCAGTAATGGCCACCGACGGAGGCAGCATTCGAGCAGGTCGTGCCCTCGTGGATGTGGACACCACAGCAGTTGGCCGCCGTGCATGTAGTCTTGTCGCACCGGGGGTCGAGGCCTTGAGTGAACAGCCAGCTGAGCGTCTGCGTTCCATCATCCGACTCGACCTTTCGAGCAGCAATGNCACCACAGCAGTTGGCCGCCGTGCATGTAGTCTTGTCGCACCGGGGGTCGAGGCCTTGAGTGAACAGCCAGCTGAGCGTCTGCGTTCCATCATCCGACTCGACCTTTCGAGCAGCAATGTCTTGCAGCTTGCTTTAGACCGAGATGACTTGCTTCTAAGTACTGAAACAGCTGATACTCGTGGCAGTGGCTACATGCACCTGCACAGTGCACGGACATCAAGTCAAGAGAGTGAGCGCCTGGACACCACCGGATGTCAATGGGAGGTCACCACCGTATTTGGGGTACTTCTCGAAGACCGTGGTGGTGGACGGCTCGATGATGCCACATGCAATCTTTCTGCCTTTCTTGTCATGGATCACCACAGTGCGACCCAACACATCNTCGTCATTTCCGAGACCCGTCTGCACTTCCTTGGATAGCACGTTCGATGAGCTGGAGGTGTACCTCACCGATAACCCGCTATCCCAAAGCGGAGAGCCGGCAGGCTCCTCGCAGCTCGTACCTCCACGGGACAAACGCACTGCACCAACTTTCAACGGGGATCACACTGCGGGCATGCAACTGCACATAAGTATGCTGGCCGGTTTGTTGGTGCACACCGGAGCGCTTTTACTCATATTCGTACTAGCATCGCTTGTAATTGCAAGTGAAAAGATGATCCGTGTGATTCGCTGGATTCACCAGTATTG
>BGNK01004789.1:3489-45421 GCA_003297005.1 Symbiodinium sp. clade A Y106 | reverse complement strand
GAGTATAGGTAGTACAACGCCATGATGCTACCTGCAGGCAGTTGCTGTCCTCTCCACCTTGCCAGAAGTAATTGAAGAGTGACGTCCTGCACAACCTTGTGCGTGGCGTCAATCCCCAGGTCAAGACGGCACTTATTATTACCATGCACACGAGGAGCCATGACATGCCTAAGGCAGCACTCTACACGTGTCGACACACTCACTCAACAAACCGAGCGTCCTAAGGGGGCCTCACAGAACGAGCCGAGATGCTTGAGCCAAAATGGCTTAGTCGTACTACTACTACTACTACTACTACTACCACTGCTACTACTACTACTACTACCAGCCCACACCCTAGAAGGCCATTCGAATATGAAACACACGCACACATTCAAGGCTCCGAAGGCTGAGGACATCGGGCCCCTCTTACCGAAACAAACAAAGAGCTAAGGTCGCGGACCCACGCCCGGGACCGACATGAGCTGCAGGGATCCGCCCATGTACCTGGTGCTTCAGAAATATTGGGTCCCAGGGCTTCTGGAGCTTTGGTTTCGAGCTCCTGAAGCACTAGTTTGACCAACAACGCAGATCTCTATACCAGATGCCACCTGTATGGTCAAAGCAAAGGGAAACTTCTGAGTTCGAAATTGTCACTCCAAATACTGGGCCAAGCTTCCAGATTCGGCCTTAGGCTACAAGATCCTCTCGCCTGATGCATAGGTCTACACAGCTAGTACTAATACTAATACTCTCGCAAAGTCCCTGGATATTTGCAGTCTAGCATAACAACATGACCCTCCCATGGTACTCTCTGATATGGATACCTTAAAACCCTAAACTAGAAGACCTATTGAGCCCAAAGACCATAAAGCCCAAGAGCCCTAAGCTTTAGACAAGGATACCCATGTCTTCCGAAGCTCTAGCTCCGTTTCAGAAAGCGGACTTTTCGTCGTCACCGAACCTTCCTGCACTTCACTCCAGCAAATTTTATAATCAAGAAACTTTCCCTATGATTCGGTCCTTAAGGGGTCTGGAGCCCTAACTATACAAGGTCCTTGGGAGCGTAGGGAATTGGAAACTTTTCGACTTTGAGGACACTGCCGAATTAGGACGCGATAAGTTTAGGCCTCAAGACACTATTAGCTTCGAATGCAGCTTTCTCTTCAAGCCATTAGGCCGTCAGGGCTTGGAATGTTCGAAAACCAAGGGGCTTTCGATGGTTTAGGGCTTAGGGCTTCACTTCCAAGAAGGCTTAGGGCTTGTAGGGCTTAGGCTTCGTAGGGTTTAAAAGCCGGGATGCTTGGTGTAGAGGCGGCACAACGGCAGGCCCATTCCCAGCCTGGGTAGACCCCGATTAATAAACTACCGAATCTTCGGGGCCTTGGTATCAGGATTCCTATTGCCCGTTACCACCTTTACTGAGGAAGAGGAGTTGAGTAGTCAGGGGTCTCCTACACCATTTTACTCTACTTCAGGGCTTTGGGATACTGGTGCAGGCTGGCGATAGCGGTATTCTGAGCCTGTGGCAGTAACTGCAAGTTCAAGTACCTGTAGAGCCCTTTAGGTCTGGCGGATGCAATCCTTGAGGACAGAGTGGGAGATGATGAGTTCCAGGTTGGGGTCCGAGTCCTTGGGTTTCGGGCGAGACAGGCCTAGATGCAGTATGTGTAATGTAGGAACCTGATTAAGAAACCTTGGGTCCTTATGAGGGTTCTTAATATGGATCCTAATATATCTGGGGTTAAAGGACCAAGGTTTCTTAATCGGGTTCCTACATTAGCACCTAAACCATAAGCCATAAGCCCTAAACCCCCAAACCCTAAACCCTGAAGTAGGCCAAGGAAAGGCTTGGGCCTCTCAGGCCAAGGGTCAAGGCTTGCGTGTATTTAAGTTTAGGGTTGTATGCAGCTTTGTTGCGCTCTCTTGATTGCTGCAGCATTACCATTGACTGCACCGTTTTGATACAGTTTTGTGCTGCTGCTCGTGGTAGCGGCTACCCTAAACTCTGCGCGCTACGACGCATTTGCTGCTGCTGAATGGGGCCTCAGAAACCCAAGCGTTGCGTGTGGAACCCCCTACTCAAGCTCAAAAGCCTGTGCACCCGAAAACTGAAATCCAAATCTTCAAGATGAAGCAGCCCTTATGCCTTATGCTGAAACACTGACCGAGAAGAGTGGCACCTCCCACAACCAGAATGCCGCAACATACCGGCCTACAGAAGTACAATAGGGCTTTGGGGCATGTTGTGATTTTGGGAGCCTATATTGCTCCACACGAATCTACATGACCTGAGAGCCCGAATCCAGCACCCATCCAGGAGCTACACATGAAAGGGGCTATATGGGGGGATACCTACATGAAGCATCATCGTGATTCCTGAAAAACACTCTGTAAGTCCATCACTCCGGAAGCCTACTTCCTAGACCACCTAATCGTAAAGTCCGCAGCTATGATACCCGTGCAGCCCTAAGCACCCACTAGAGCTCTAATGTCTTTCCAGCAGCCGCTGCTGCTTGAGGCCCTCTAACGGATCGTCAAAAGATGCCTCAAGCGGTGGCTTTAGGGTTCTGTTAAAAGGGCCTTCAAGGACCGGTATCGGCTCTCAGGTTTAGGCTTTAGGTCTTTGGCGGGCTGAAAGCGGGGTTTAGAGCATTTGGGGTACAGGCTTTTCGAGGTTAGGTTTAGGATTTGTGGATTCCTGGTCTTGTCATGGAGGTTGCGAAAACACCGTCGAAGGACTGAGTAGAACAGATCAACAACTGAGGAAACAAGTCCCCTGCTAAAGGAGCAACGATTCCTGAAACCCTCGCCAAACAACGGAGCAAGAGCTCTACTTTGTCACCTTTCAATTATAGAAAACTCCCTAAAGCTTACCCACTCAGCTATAAGGCCAAAACTTGGGGGGATGGGAGGTGGGGGGAAGGGCTGTAGTTCTGGAACTTCACTACTAGGCCGATCACTCCTCTTCATTCTATGTCTAACAACGTGCACTCAACTTTACAGTTAGCAAGATAATAACGAATGTAATGTATGACAAGACAGCGTGGCCTAAATATCTAGTTCTAGTAAGATCACCTCTGCTACTTCGGCAGCATCCAAAGTCTGGCCACCATTTCTGACCACCACACCACAGCAAGGGAAGTGGCATCGGGCTCTGAGACCAACTACTACCCAGTCCGAAACCTCCCTATGGGGTGGAAGAGCAAGGCTTTGTGAGGAAACGGCCAACATCTCTCGTCTCGTCATCCTTCACCTCATGCCAACGACGAGATCTGAACACAAGATGAGCCTATGCAGGTATGCAACATTCTTAAACTGCAATTACGAAGAGCATCGGTACGAAGTTCAACAACTCTCCCAGGTGCGTGGACGAAGGCCAACAGCCGAAACCTCAATCCGATACGCTGCGTCTAGATGCCTACCAAGAAAGATCGCGATCCTTCATGATCCTTCAATTACCCCAAGTACCTAATAATCATATACTCTCCAAAATCCTAACCTACATAATACTACTATCCTAAAACCGAGTACCTAATTATTGGGTCCTTTGGACCCTTGGGGTTAAAGACGAACCCAAGAGACCCCGGCACAGCTTGAAGAACATTGCTTCATTCAGGGGTACCCTGGTCCCTGCGCTTAACCCCAAATCCTAAACCCTCCAACTTGATTGCCTAGGATTCTGAATCACTGAATACCCCCCTTATAATAAGGGTACCCCTTTTTCTACTACTTGGTTTAATTAGGGGACGCTAAAATGAAAAGGGCAAAAAGGATAGTTAGTTGGGCGAAGCTACCAGCTGCGTCAGAGGCTTCACGAAGCCGCTAAGCCTCCTGGACCAAGAATAGGACCACCTGATTTAGGGTTTGGGGTTTCGGGAGTTGGGTTTCGGGTATTTAGGGTTTTGGGACCGCTTCGAACGTAGCATGCCCGATGCAAAGCTTCCTGAAATAATCCCACATGTACAATATATCTTTCTGGGAGTAACTACCTCAATGCCATAATCGGAATGGTCTGTTGCGGCCTAGTCCCATCATGGTGCGCTTTTGGATCCCTGAACCCAAAATCAAGATCCCTAAGGCTCCATGTACCCATATAGTATATACATTGGCCTTAGAGTACCTATATAGGGACCCCTTTAAGGTTTAAGTATCTACTATATAGGTACATGGAGCCTTAGGGCCTTTGGGGATCTGGGCCTCAGGATGACTCAGCGATCAAGATTGCCAAACCGGTGCCTTACTGATCCTTCCGGTCCAAATAGCCCAACAGCCTCTCCACCTTAGCCTAAGGGTGCAAAGGACCCAATAATTATGCTTTTGAGTTTAATATAGCCGTAATGAAGGCTTGTAAGGCTAGTATATTGTATTGTAGACTATAATTGTGCGATTATTGGGTACTGGGACCCTTAGGGTAAGAGCTCGACGGCTAGGGTATGTATCTATATGGGATGCTGTCAATGGGCGATCTACGTACTCAGACTGGTACGAAATGTGCTGATACCTAAGCGCTCAACCCTAAACTCTAGACTCTCAACCCCAAACCGGTCCTACATATAAGACTACCCGGGCACTTGCGGCCTTTCAGTTTGACTGTACAGAGCGCACGAACAAAGTAGGGTCTTTTCAATCAAGAAATCTTCACCCGGAACTTGCATCGTAAGTAATGCCGAAGTGCAGCTTCTCCGCCGAGACCTCGGAAATGCCTCCACCGCCTGCAAAGCGACATGCATGCGGGATTTTATGACTACGCCCGAGACAGCATGCAGTGAGATACAAGCCGAAGCAGCATCGCATGCTGTTGTGTAGAGCAGACCTATCGCAAACCATAGTGGGGACAAGCGTAGACCACTTGTGCACAAACACGTCACTCTAAAGTGAACACGATACGGAACAGGAAAGCATGAAGCCCGTAACTCTAAACCTCGAACCCGTAAACTTTAAACCCTCTACGTACACCCCTAGCTCTACACCCTCCCCCTACCTACCCCACACCAACCCCACACACAAAACATAACAACAGTCTGCGGGGGGTTGCTCGAAAGAAGAGAAATTGCGCCACCCGAATATCGATCCGATAAGTTTCGTAGGATCCTTGGTATAAGGACCCCTAAAGAAAGCATGCGTTGAAAGGTCTAAACGAACCAGGAAGTCCCTCTTACAGATGTCCTGATTGAGGCAGCCAGACCGCTAGACCCCCTCCTCAACTAAAAGAGATGCTTGAGAAGCTAGACAGGGCTTCGAGGTAGATCAGATTGTCGCAGAAGTACATCCAGTTTAGAGGACACTTCTACTCTTTGGCAATTGAATTCGGCCAAGGCACGATCGCTAATCTTTATCACCACCTGTTGAGGGATCTGTGGTCGTGCATCTTGGCTCGTGTTCCGGGGGCCGTGAATGTGCTTACGTTGGTACTGGCTTGCTACAGAAGTGGACTTTGTGCTAGTGACGCATGCATGCTGCCCCATCATGCAAACATTACCACTAGCATCCCGGCGCGGCTACATGAGAGTGTTGAAGGATGTGGGCTATAGGATCCGCGAAGAAGCACTGCGCCCCACACGTCCGTTAGTTTCCGATTACCCTTATGCATCGAGGCTTGCAGCGCTTTATGGCTGCAGTCAAGAAGGGTTTTTGGTTCTCAGAGAACTGGGGGTTGCGAACTTGAGCATCTGGGGCATAAGCTTTGTTGATTTGGGGTGTATGGTCCTTGCTATCGACCATCGGGTTGGCGTATTCAAGCAGAACCTTCAGGGATGCGCAGGGACTATAAGGGGTTACTTTTCAAGTTTACTCAGACCTCAGAATTACAGTGTGTCTTTCGGGCTTCGGCACTGGCTTTCAGCGCTATTGGAGCGAATCCTTCTGGGGACGTGCCTGCTGCTGGTTGGAGCCGACAGTGACCTGCGTGGTTCCGAGCGATGAATCAGTGACACTGGACCTTTAAAGCCCTGAAAACTCCAGACTCTGAACGCTGGGGTATGTACGCCACCAGTCTTAAACTGAGTCATGTATAACCCCATGCTTCGAAGGACCTGATTATTGGTCCCTTAAGGGGTCTGGGGCCCTAATTATAAGGTCCTTGGAAGCATAGGGTAAGAAAAGCTGCACAGAATGAAGTCCCAGCGGCAGTGACTGGAAATGGCTCGAGCCCTTTGTCATCATCTCCACGGTTGATGACCTCGTCCACATGGTAGATGGGTTCAAACTGAAAGTCTTGACGAATTATATATGGTTTAGGGTTTAGGGTCTTATTTTAAGGGTTTAGGGTATATGACAGTGTTAACAAGCTTTGATTGGTGAACAAGCCGAACATCCTGCAATAGACAAACACACCTTCAAGCCCCGTCTTATTCAAACCCTGTAGACCCCTAAACTGTAAACCCCTCAACCCTAAACCCAAAACCCTTAAACTCTAAACTAAAGCATACCCGTGGGGGCAGCCCTGGCACGTCATAGTCCTTTTGCAAACCTACGGGAAGTTGGGTTGAGGACAGGGTCCTGTGTGCTGGCTTACTATACCATGGTTGCATAGAGGCAATACCCTACCATGTAGGTAACAGGGCTTCTAGGGCTTTTTGGAAGGTCCTACACTCTAAGGAGCAGAAGTAGTGGTTCAAAGGCTTTGAAGAGTAACCGCATCTCAGGTACTTCGAACTATTCTGTCCATCGGCTCTAGCCGCCAGGCGCCCAATTATGCATCTAGGCAAGCAGGCTGCCAGAAGTGAAGCGATATACACATAGATAGATAGCTAGATAGAGAGATAGATGGATAGACAGATAGATAGATGGATCTAGATAGATTGACAGACAGACAGAAACAGTAGGTGGGGTTGACAAAATTCGGCACGCTTGATAATAGACATAGACAAAATATGAAGCTCTAGAGCTAGCTCGTAACTTGGGGTCATAGGTACTGTTTACAAGGGGCCAAGATCCATCGATTGCCTATTCTGAACCTGGTGGGGGCAGAGCTTGCCTTCCCCATGCCATATGGGCAAAAGTTTCGTATGCAGCTTAAGGGTCACGGATCATCCTCACCAAAAACACGCATAGCACAACCCTCGAAAACCCCTCTAGAGCCCTATGCGAGCCTATGAGAAACCTTATGAAACCCTTACTAAACCACGAAAGCTCCTAAACCCTAACCCTAAACTATACCCTAAGCCCCTAAACCCTAAACTATACCCTAAACCCCTAAACCCCAAACTATACCCTAAACCCCTAAACCCTAAACTGTACCCTAAACCCCTAAACCCTAAACTGTACCCTAAGCCCCTAAACCCTAAACTATACCCTAAACCCTCTAGTCTGCTGCTACGGCACAGTGGCGTAGGCACTGTTCTTCAAGAGCTCCTCGGTCAGAAGCAGCAGATATCCTCAGAGGAGCACATGGTTTAGGGTTTAGGGGTTTAGGGTTTAGGGGTTTTGGGTTTAGGGGTTTTGGGGTTTAAGGTTTAGGGGTTTAGGGTTGAAAGTTTAGGGTTTAGGGCTTAGGGCTAAGAGCCGACAGTGTGTTACTGGGTTATGGGTATTACACATGGGAAGTTGCAATACCCCAAGAGCCGACGCCTCTGATCATAGGGCCTAGGGCTAGGACAATTTAACTAGAGCCCCCGAAAAACACTGAACGACGAGCCCTTGTGGTCCTAGGTAGTAGGTATACAAGGTATCACAGAGGGTAGTCGGAGCGTCTAGGGTGTAGGGTCTAGGGAACTAGCAAGTAGGTAACAAGTAGACGTATAAGTACGCTAATAGGGCTCCTGACGGGGGTTATGATAGTTACAACTCCATAAACAACTACTTACTAAGTCCCCCGACCCTCCAAGTAGGGTGTAGGGCAGAGCAAGCGTCCGCATCCTTCTTTTTGGTACCGCGGACCGCAAAGTACTGCTACGGTGACAGAGGGCCTTAAAGGGGCTGAGTACCCCAGCCGAAAAAAGGTTAACCTTTTCAATGATGGTAGGACGGTAAGTTTATATGTTAAAGGTTACCTGCTCAGCTACTGAGGGGCCCTGTAAACCCTAAACCTAAAACGTGATGCTAATTTACAGAACCACCCACACCCCTCACCTGAAGCCTGGAAGCCTCATGGCCCTTCGCAATCAGAGCAACCCCTTAATGTCAGACTACTAATTTAAACAAAGGCCTTAATATTACCTATACCATTTTGGAGGTTCCTTATTATCACTATAGTATAATACACCCCAAAACCCAATTCAAACTGTGAAGGCCCTTATATTAATAGCCTGGAACTGGGATCTTGATTGTCAAAGCCATTGCCGAAAGGGAGTTCATTAATCACCGGTCTATATTAGGCCGGAAACCTTGAGCACTATACAACAAGCAAAAAAGCGATCCGGAGTGATGCAGCTGCAGCCACATTCAGGCTCCTACTATTGCGTGCGGTCTGCGGAGTTCTGTTCAGCTCGTTACATTTCTGATGGTATGATCTACTGTACACAATTTCTAAACCCTGAACCCCGAAACACTGAAACCCCAAGATCCTAAACCCCACCTAAGCAGCAGCCGAGGCGCTGGGCAAGAATGAGAACTCGATCTTGCCTGGCCACTCAACTTCAGTCGAAGGGTTTAGCGTTCCTTCAAAGGTTCCTTTAAGGGTTCCTTGAGGGGTTCTATAAGGGTACTACAAGATTTTTAGAGGCATGATCCTTTACTGTACCAAACGCCAAAACCCTAGGAGCTAAACCCGAATCCGTGTCCGTCCTACTATGGCAAGCTGGGGCGTGAGCAGAGATGTTACTACTAAACAGCGCGGTTCCGTTTTCCGACATTGCATTGATCTTACCTGCAACTCTAAAACCCTAAACCATGAGGGTAGTACAACTCCGCATGGAAAGGGACAGTGGACCAACTGACTGGACAAGGCGATCCGATCTCTGAGGTCTTCCTGAATCTGACACCTTTACCCTATCCTTCCAGGCACCTAGAAGGGTCCGGGGTTCATACAGTACCCTGAGCCTCCTTGCAGCCCGAAGACTATCTTCCGAGTCCTGATATTACATCGATGGTTCTGCAGTGGAGTGTTCGTCAAAAGTCATTCTCACTCAAAACAAGGCTGCAAGCCAGTCACCTTGGGAGGCTGTGCAGTGGTTGCCCTCGACGATGAAGCTGACATCATCTAGGCCAAGGCACGGAGTACGAACTTCCCGACAGATTATGGCACTAGGTCTTCAAAACCATAATTAATGTGGGGATGGTCATTTTAGGGCCTAATGCCATAATGGTCGCATATATGGACCCTCTGGTCTCGGAACCCTTTCTGGCAAATCTGCTAGTCACTAGCCCAGGGTATCTTACAGACTCGCTTGGAGTTGCACCTCCGTTACCGTAGTGTGTAATTGCTTTGGGGAAGGCGTCGACGTGTAGGCTCCGGAATATAAATTCCTGCTTCCCCGGTGCATTACACAGGTCCCCCATACAAACGGCCGCAGGGCAAGCCTGGATCGCATGAAAGGCCGATGATGCCATATATGTCAGCAGCTTCGGATATGGATTCTGCGGAGAATGTTTCTTTGCTAGAGAAGTACTCCGGCACCATGCCTATGAAGTTGTCTTTCGGGCACTCAAAGTGTCGAGGAAGTATGGTAGGATTAAGTGGGATTATATAAACCACAAAAGGTTCTAAGGTTGCCTACTCGGCTACTAAGATGCAGACGTGTGGCTGTAATCTATGCATTCATCTTCGTCCGCGAGGCCTGGACTTGCATGCCACTTCGGCTGCAGGCTCCGCGTTTAGTTTTACCCGCGTTTGGGCTTCATGCAGGGCTATGATTTTGGCTGATGGAAGTTTGGGCATAGGGGTGCGGCTTTGCAGAACGGGGAGGCACAACAGTTGGAACTTAGCGCAAACGAAGTCTCACTCTAACAACCGCACTCAGAACCCAGTTGGTATTTTCAACACTCCACACCGTCAGCAGCTAGACCCGAGCCGGCTCAGGGTTGGAATGAAGTTTTGACTCTGCCTTTATTTCTTGACCTCTGCCCCAGATAAAAGGACAGACACGCTCACAACCATGGATGCAGTTAAAAGCCAGAACTGAGGACGTCTAGGAGGGCTTCGGGTTTAGTGGCATTTGGCACAAGTTCTACTGTCAGAAGAAATCCAGGCGAACTAGGATGCTCCTTCCAAGTACCCCTATCAATCCTTGTAAGATACCTCTGAACTCGGCTTTGTCAGACTGCCGACAGCGTGGGTTTAGGATTTAGGGTTTAGGGTGGAATAGTGGAGGTGCTGTGTGGGTAGCTAAGCCCGAAACCCTGAACTCCAAACCGCCCTGCTGTTGGGTACGGAATGATGAAAGAAGCTGCGCAGGGCGGCCTTTGACGTGGTCGACTGCTTTTTGGCAGATGGCAACAGGGTCGCACTTTCTGTCGACGATGCCTGTACAGACCTTGGAAGCTTCAGGAATTCCTAGACACCCCCAAATAGATTCTAGTATATCCCAAATACCTTCTATTCGGGACCATACGGCTTCATATCAAGGGTACTTAGCGGGGTCCTGGTTGTGTGTAGGCTTTTGAGTATGACCTCGAATCTCGTAGCAACGGCCTCCAGTGCGGGGTTTTGTTGAGGAGCTGAATGTATGTTACCATCAAAGGGAAACCCTGTTTGCTATAGATCACTAGTGTGGTAACTTAAGTTAAGATCCTTAACAATAGCCCAGTAACCTGTAAGCCCTTCCATGAACCCTACAGCCGCTGCTGAAATCAGGGCACCTCACCCAAGCGAGATGCCTACCTAGGGCAACCCAGGAAATGTGAAGAACTTCGTGGTGTGCTCGCGCGCTGTTATCGGAACTCTTTCATGGGTCCACAAACAAAATCCTACTACGTAGGTATCTGGACGTCTAAGGTAATGTCGTCCTTCCTCCTTCCCTCTCTGGCCACTATCTATATCTATATATATATATACATACATACACACACACATGTACGTATAATATGTATGTGTGTGTGTATGCATGTATCTATGTATCTACCAGTATGTATGTATGTATGCATGTATGTATACTGATAGATTGATTGCTTGCTTGCTTGAGTGAGCTACTGAGTAAGTGAGTAAGTTTGTGAGTGAGTGAGTGCGTGAGTGAGTAAGTTTGTGAGTGAGTGAATGATTGAATGAATGAGATGATGGTTTGATTGTTTGATTGTTTGTTTGATTGATTGATTGAATGACTGTTTGACTGCTTCATTCCTTTATTGTTTGATTGACTGATTGACTGGTTGGTTGATTGATCGACTCATTGATTGGTTGGGGTCATTGATTGGTTGATGATGTGCTGAATTGATGGATTCATTGAAACATCGAGTGATTGGTTGATTTGTTGATTCAATGCTTGCTTGGTTGGTTGATTGATAGTTTGTTTGTTTGCTTGACTGCTTGATTGATTGGCTGATTGATTGGATGATTGACAACAAATACCCCAAATCTAAAACGGCCCCTTCGCATCCGAGACGATACTTACATCTTTGCAGGTTGATGGAATGTCGGAAGGAAGCTGAACCGGAAATGCAGGTTGTAACGAGTATGGAGCCCCGGGGACTTAATCAGGCTTCCACACTGGATTGAACGCGCACATCAAAGCTTGAATGCATCAAATAGGCGGAGGTGTCTCCTCCTTCGTGCGCGACATAGCACTCCTGCGGCAGTATGAGGAACGTTGACTCACTTGCGCCACATGTCGGGTTCAGGAGGCTGTTGTAATCTCTTAGAATCCCTCCGCCTGCATGGCCAGCACCATAAAGTCGGACCCTCTTGCTGGACATGCAAAAGGACTCATGTCAATACAGAACCCCGAGAGGAGGCCCCAATTTGGAGAAGCACCCATAATAAGAGAACATCGGGGGCTCGGGATTTCAGAGTCTCAGAAGATAAGGAACCCCAAAAAAGAGCCTTGCAGAATCGGATCCTTATTCTCATGACTCCTCACAAGGGGCCAACTGGGGTCTAGATTTTCTGAGATCCACATCGGGGTTGAGATAATAAGGCTTTCTGGGGTTTACAAGGCTTGAATGTAGGGGCAAATGTTTAGGTCTGGGAACGCTACCCGTAAAGTTCAAAAAAATCGAACCCGGAAAGAAACTTTAGCAGGGCATGAAGCTCAAGGGCTTAAGTTTTGGGTCACTTGCCTACAGTAGCTCTAAACTTTCTATCTAATATAGGGGGCCTTGATAGCTAGATAAGGATTTGGGGCTTCCTCAAAGTGTAATTATAAGCAAGAGCCCTAAGGAATACCAGGCGCTTTGCCCGAAGATCTTGTTCAGACGTAAACCCTAAAAGCTTAACGGCCCTAACGCCTGAACCCCAAACCCTAAACCCTGGACTCCAAAGTGTTTTAAACCCCAGACCCTGAACCCTAACCCGCTCCTGCATCTCCATGAAGTGGAGCGTGAGCATTTCAGTGCTGATTCGCGCAAGCCTGACAACCAAAGCCCTGAAAAAAAGCAAACAAACACACTGAACCTTGTACACCCCAAGACAAGAACTCCCGGAAAGGCCGGAGTGAAACAGCACAGAGGTTGGGGGGTTCAGGGTAGACTGTGCTCAAATCGAACAACATTGTTAATGATCCAGACCTTACAAACATGAGAAAACTAGTGAGTTGGGGAAAACCACAATCTTTACTTGTACGACGGTGAGATAGCTTTGTGGAGGCTCCAGGCTCTAGTCTTTTGCTTTTCCTGCAAGCGCCCCATAAACCTTAGAGCTGAACCCTCAAGCAATGGACTTCAGAGGTGCATCTTTGTCGGACCCGGAATCTGCGCTGCATAGCTTCAGGACTTTTTTGTGTGCGGATTTACGGTTCAGGGTTTAGTTTAGGGTATTCTTCAGTATACTATCAGCCCGAAACCCTGGTCCGGACTTTGGGGCATCCCAAAGCCAAGACCCCCAACTCCTTCTTTTGAAGTTTTGGGGTTTAGGGTTTAGGGCGTGGCGGTGCCATGGTAGTAGACTATCTGCATGGCAGGCTGCAGGAAGGTGTCCAGCCATTTGTTGGCAAAGCTCCTGAGATCATCTCTAGGACCCCTAAGCCCAAAGGTCCAAGAGACCCAATAATTAGGTACTCGGTTTTAGGATAGTAGTTATATAGGTTAGGATTTTGGAGAGTATATGATTATTAGGTACTTGGACCCTTGGGGTAAGCCCGAAAAGCATAACCACTCAACCCAATATGGCCCTGCATCCGCAAGCCTAAAATTTACATGAAAACTTTTCAAGGACTAGAAAGGGGGTATATTGCTTCTTTAGCTGCTATTACTAAGAATTCAGGCTCCTAGTCCCTCTCTACAAGCCGCACCTCCCAAGGCTTGCGTCGGGCATTCCTAAGCCCTAAACCCTATATCCCTGAACCCGAAACCACCCTTAAACCCTAAGCCCTGTCACTATCCCCAGACCCTAAGCCCTGAATCCTATCCCTAAACCTTAAGCCCTATCTCTAAACGCAGTAATCCTAAAGGTCTTGGACTTGAGGGGGAGTTTGGCGTTTCGAGCGTGCACGCAAAGGGAAGTGCCACATTCACATTGCGCTTGAGGCACAAAACAGGGTTAAGGGTTTAATGTGGTTTACTGATGGGGTGTAGGGCTTAGGGGTTAGAGTTTAGGGTTGGGGGTTTAGGGTGCTGCAGTACAGAGAAGAACTGAAAGCTAAGTTGGTAAGGGGGCCGAAGCAGGTGCTGCATCTACAGTACCGGGCGATTTCTTTTCGATGTGCAGCTTCAGAGTACAAGGCGGATTGTGAGTTGACCTGAGGGCTCTCAGCTGGCACCTGGGCTTGAAACTAAGCCCGGCAGCTAAGCACAAACTAGCTTACCTGCGCACGCACACACACACACAACAAGGCCAGATGCCCGACTACACCAATTAGCCGAAGCCCCAAAGGTCTTGGGTCTCAGGGTACCGGGTACACGTTAATTTAATGTAATAGAATAAAATAGAAAACAATAAAAGCATGCAGTATCACCTGTAGCAGACTGTGACATGGTGTAGGGTGGGTCTTGGTGCAAGCTCCGGCTCTCATCGATCAGGTCGTCGTGGCGCAGCTGGGCAATGGCATCACCGAGCAAAGGGACGACCTGCAACGATCAGAGCAACCCGAAACCCTAAACCCTAAACCCCAATCATCAACCCTAAGCCGTTTACGGCTTGGGGATTCGGATTCGGGCGGCAGGATCCCTAAATGAGCGTCCGTGCGCTGGGGATCCCTGAGCGGATAGATCTACACATTCGGACTGTAGACGCTTAGGGCTTAGGGTTCAGAAGTGCAGAGTTCAATGCCCAGCTTTGAGAGGTGCAGGGTTGAAGGCCTGGGGTACAACTGCTCCAAGATACTCATGACAACATGTCAATTTCAATGTACATATTCTCCAAAATCAAAGACCCTTCTGTTATCCCTAAAATATAGGGAAGCACCCTCATAAAAGGGACCCTAGCTTAGAGAACTGCCCTTCTAGAAACCCTTATAGATCCCTGTAAGGAACAAGAAAAAGGTACCCCTAATTTAGAGCGCTGCCCATGTGACCCTCACGAAATCAAGTAAAGTTCCATTGGAGCTGCCATGCGACAACCAGAAGAAACTGTAGGGTTTAGGGTTTAGGGTCTGGGGTTTAGGGTTTGGGGTTTAGGATTCAGGGTTTAGGGTATAGGGGCTGAGTACCTTAGCACAAAAAAAGTTAACCTTTTCAATTATGTTAGGATTATACAAACCACAAAAGGTTAAAGGTTTCCTACTCAGCTACTAAGGTAGAAGATTCCAATGCCGACAAATCCACAGACTAACCCCATGGAAGGGAATCGGCAGTTGCAACCCCGGTCTGGTACCGATAATCGTGTTGCACTCTTTGATTCGGGACTGCCCCAGGTGTGTAGAAGCCTCATTGATGATACTGCGCTGATGACAATGCAGATTGCTACTTCCACGGGAGCCCTAACGGGGGGAAAAATCCCAATTAGCACCATCGAGCTCAATGCCCCGCCCTAAACCCTAAACCCAAAGGCCCTAAAGCCCTAAACCCCAAGACAATCGTGAAGCAGGGCTCGAAAACTGCTCGGTTCAGCCACAGGCCTTTTTGTGTCGCCGCCGAAGATCACCGATGACCTCGGTAACCTGCGCGCGCTGGATCAAGAATGAGCCAGCGCAGACCCTGGGGTTTTGCTTGCAGCTGAATGACCGCGGTTTAGGGTTTAGGGTTGCCCATATCAGACCCTATCCTAAACCCTAGACCCTAAACCCCACATCTCTCGCATGCAGGCTCAAGATGCAAAACCCAAAACCATGTGGCAAACCCTACCCTAAACCTGAAACCCTGGACCCGAACCCCACATCTTTCTTAATCTGAGGGTCCATGTACCCAAATAGTATATACCTTGGCCCCAAAGTACCCATATATGGACGACTTTAAGGCGAATGTATACTACTATGTGGGTACATGGACCCTTATAGTAGAAGCCAGCAAGTGGAAACATGGCTTTACTGCTAGGATCTCTTATACTCTACCTGAAAGGCATGAGGATACTGATGTTCCAACTTTCTGGCTTCTACTATAGGGTTACTTAAAGGTTCATGGGGCTTAGTAAATAGGGAAATAATTACGGAAACTATACTTATAATTACATATATCCCCAATTAGGGCACTTATAACTATACTTACTAAGTCCCACGAACCTCCAAGTATGACAACCCCACATCCAGCCTCGCGAAGGCTTTCTCCCTTCTCCACGAGCCGTAAGTTCCCTCGCATCGGAACAGCTTGTACGGGTTTAGGGTGTAGGGTTTCAGGGTTCAGGGTTTAGGGTTGAAGGGTTTAGGGTTTCAGGGTTTAGGGTCTAGGGGTTACTGTGGAAGTTCATAAAGGCGGGTTTTTAGCTTATAGATGGTTATAGGGATTTACAGTGAACCCCAGAAAGTTGGAACATGGCTTTAGGAGAATTAGTGCTAGGATTCCTTATACTTTACCTTAAGGGCATGAGGATAATGATGTTCCAACTTTCTGGCTTCTACTGTAGGGTTTGGGTGATAAGGGGTTCGGGCCTCTCGATCCAAGAATTTACTGGTGTAGTTATAACCCTGTAGTATAGCTATGGGGGCATAATCTACTATGTTGTGAGGTTTGCCCTAAACCCTAAACCCCCCAAAACCCTAAGCCCTAAACTGGGGCTGCAAGTAGGGATTACCCTGGCATATTTCTGGTCTGGCTCGGGATTCGATGGGGTTTTCGGGTGCGGTGTTGTATGAGGACACCGATACGGGGTAATGTAGAACCCTGAACAACTCTGAACTACTGTTTCTTACGGGGCCCCATATCATAATAGCAATATAATACACCCACCCATAGCCCTTTTTCTACTTCTTACGGCCCCTATATCACAGAACCCTTACACGACCACAATAGAGTAACACTTACAGTAACCCTTATAGAACCCTGAGAGGAACCACAGACCAACGATTAAGATGCCTGGATTACTTGGGAAGGGTGCTGAATGAGCCCTGAGGTTTGAACCCAATGCGCTTTCAGCAGAGTGGCTGAAAGAATGCGTCAGGATCTTGTGGACCTGAGCGGGAGTCAGAAAGGACACATGGTTCGGGTTTAGGCCCTGGGCCCTTAGTTTAGATTTTGGGATTGTAAGGATATGTGGGGCTGAGACTCCAGGATTTAGGGCCAAGTGCTGAATGTGTTGGAAATATTAAGAGTGATCCAAAGTTGGGGAACAGGACCTGGGTCTAAATTCTGCGACTGATACAAGCTTTAGGGGCATCGAAGCATGAATCCTACACAATCTGGCTGTCTTTTTGAGGGAAACTCCCTAGCTTTACCTTGAGCTTCCCTAGACTAAGTATTGCCAAGATGATGGATGCCCTAGACAGTACAGTTTCCCTGCAGCCTTATCCCAACCCGGCCCACAAAAGTTACAAGCAGCCCGCTGCCGGTCACTTTTTGGGCCGAAGCTTTGGCGAATGTTCTAGGCGTCGCATTCTAATATAAGGTTTCAGCAAGCCGGGGAGCAACTCTCCAGCAATATTTCTGAATGCTGCACATGTGAGCTCCTATCTCGGCATCTGCGTATCCACATTAATATTCTGCTAGCCACACCGCCTGACTTATGGCGAGTGCAACTTCACGGATCGGCCCACAAACTCGCCCGCAAAAACCGGCTAAGCCTTCGTCTGAACGGCAAGGTAGACCGCTGATTCATGAACCCCCTTAACATTGACTATGACTATCATGTGGATCCTAATATCAGGGCACTTCAAGAAACTCCCTCTTCATGCCCATCTCGGGCACCGGCATCTTGGATCTCAGGAACCTCGTTCCACTTTGGAAGCGTTTCCAGGTGCCTTGAAGTTCCGGTTTGGTGTTTAGGGTTTAGGGCTTGGGGTTTAGGATTTGAGGTTTAGGGCCCTACACACTGAATCTTGAGGGCACACAACGGGCTTGTGTGAACCCTGCATTCATATGGGTAGATCTCTAAATTAAAATTAGGGTCCGTTTTGAGGTCCCCAATATAATACGGTACCCGCATAGCAAGGATCCGAATGGTACCCTAAATTAGAGAACTACCAAAATGCGGAACTGAAGGCTTGACTCCCACAGCTCCAAGCCTGACCTGCAGAATGCACGAGAATAGAACCCTGGATTCACAGAGCAGCTCAGTTTAACAGCGCATGAATACGCTGTTATAGTATCTATAGCGACGAAACTTCACGTGAAGATGGAGACATGCCGATATAGACACAATAGCATGGCGACAATACCAACAAATTTTTGTATGCGCGTATGAACCATATGCACCGTAGTACAAGTTTTCGTGATATGATTGAGGCGCAGCCAAGGCACTTGATGCGCGTGGCAAAAGCACCCGGAAGCTTTTCATGGATAAGGTTCCTACAGGAAGCATTGGGGGGAGTTTCCGCCTAAGCAATATTCGTGGGAAATTGCTCTTTGAATTGGGGCTTCAGCCTGGGAGGAGGCTTGTGGAGGGCTTTAGGATTTTGGGTTTGCGCAGAGGGAATTTACTTCTCTCAGAACTGCGTTGCCAAAGAGGCTATTGGCGATCCTGGTATTTGGGCTGAGTGACAGGTGTAGGTTTCGGGTTTAGGGCTTGTGTTTTCAAGTGTAGGGTTCAATAGACCCCTCGGTTCGACATCAAATCTGCTCCCTGCCTGTATTGACGTTTGTCCTGTTCGGCAGCTCCATGGATTGATGAACAGAGCTGTATCACCACTCAGACCCGCGCATACATACATTTATGTATATATACAAAAGTCTATATATATATATATATAGATAGATAGATAGATGCACACATACATAACAAAGTTTACGTGATACGTGTGCATATTTATGTATACATATATACACTACGCAGCAAGCTATTGCGAGACTTGCAGTTTGAGCTCCGGTGTAGAGGATTCGGTGATGCGAGGCTTTCCGGAGATAAGGGCTCTGGTGGTTGCTACTCATTGAAACTTTCATGCCTCTGCCAGCCCTTAACCTACACCCTATGATGCCCTTAGGCATTATGGTCACCGTCTAAGAATGCACCCTGACAACGACATCCTACCTTTTGGGATCCTGTAGAAGGGCCCTGAAACCCACAAAAGAAGCAACAATGGTCATTTCAACACAGCAGGATCCTGAGCAACTCCTTCTCCTACTCCTCCTGATCCTTCTCCTACTCCGACTCCGTTTACTATGCTGCTAGTACTAGCAGGAATTGCCACTTCTATTGTCCAAGACAACATTGAAGCAACTATTCAATGGATAAGCGCAGATTCTACTCTTAACCTCGACCCCCCATTAGCTTCTTAGTTGCTCAAGGCATGGGCCACAAACTGCAAATCCTCGAATGGGAGTGGGTAATATAGTCACAGTCAGCTTAAACCTTATTCCAAAGAATAGCTACCATGTTACGCTTTGTTACCCTCTGAACTTACTGGAAACCCTAAACTGGCCAACAAAAACGCAGACCTAAACCGTCTAGTTTCAAGGCCTTGAATCATAACGTATATGTACCCTTCAGGGTCCCTAGAATCCCCTTAAGAAGGCTTAGATTGGAGGCCTTGAAGCACACCAGTGTGCTGGCAAGAGTCGCCACCTCCTGTGGTGTGGAGGCCTTGATAATCTGGTCGAGTCGCACCTGGGCTTTAGGGGTCCGTGGTTTAAAGGGTTCCGTAAGGGTACAAGTGCCCCAATATTGAGATTCAATGAAGGTCCAAATACCATTCAGAGTATGGATATTGGAACCTAAAGCCGTACTATTTGGGTACTCGGACCCTCTGGGTTTAGGGTCAAGGGTGACGATTTGGTGCTTTAGGCCCAGAGGGTTAGAGGATTTTAAGGTGAGGGCTTACATGTGGCTTCTGGGCGTTCTTCATAGCATTTTGTCTCGGGAACCTGAGTACAACTGGCCATACTGGGCTTTTGCTGAAGGATGCGAGGACACAACGCAGGTCAGGTTAAGCTTTCGAAGCTGTAGGTATGGGTAGCGGGTTTCGGATGTAACATAGCCGCCTAAGGGGAACTAGCCTAACTAGCCGCAACTAGACTTCCTCACTGATTCTACCCCTTTTTGTGGTTACCTTCTCGGGTTCGTACATACAAAATGGATAGTCTACCAGAAAAAGGAACTACAATGGAGACTACAGGTAGAGCATGGGTTTCTAAACCCGAAAAGTACCTCTAATCATTTTGAACCTTTCACCTTCAAATCCTAGACTAACCCTAAACCTTAAACCCTAAACACTAACCTCTTTAAAAACTTCGTAAAGTCTACGTCTCAGGCCTCTGCACGCTGAAAGCAACCCCAAGTCCGAGAGCCGCCGCTATAGCTCTCTCTCTCTCTCTCCTCTCGGCATATATATATATGTGTGTATGTATTTCTTGTGAAATAGATATGCATATGTGTATATATATAAGACATATACACATACATGTAGAATGTAGATGATGTTTGTGTACACATGCAATGTGACCTTGGACTGGAGAACCAAACCGTAGAGCCTCAAAGTGGGCTCAAGAGTCCAACTGCGAAACTAGCGAGGAAAGAGGAGTTCACATGGTTGTCAGAATTAGGATCCCTTTGTGGGTACCCTAAATATTAGGTGCCGTATCATAATAAGGACCCAAAAAGGGACCATAATTTTGACAAGCACCCACATCACAGTCGGGCTGCCGGTTGTGGGGCCTTCTGTGCGAAGTAATCGATTTCCGCTTGCATGAACCTGGGTCTAGGATCACGGCTTGCAGTAGTGCACTGGCTGCGTGACCGAAGGTTCAGGGCTTCGTGGTTAGGGTTAGGGCTACATATGCTTCAGTATCAATGTTGGAGGGGGCTTTGCGTTCCAAGCCTTTGCCGGATAATTTGGGAACATGGAAACCCTAAAAC
Organism: Symbiodinium sp. clade A Y106; assembly: GCA_003297005.1. Lineage (NCBI taxonomy): Eukaryota > Dinophyceae > Suessiales > Symbiodiniaceae > Symbiodinium > Symbiodinium sp. clade A. Next base: position 25,035 of record BGNK01004789.1, on the reverse strand, counting down.
CCTAAACCCTAAACCCCTAAACCCTAAACCCTAAATTCAAAAAACGTAAACCCTAAACCCCTAACACATGGGTATTCGAGGCGTGGCATAGCGGTGTACCTAACTTGGGGCTCCACAGTTTGCAGTTGCAAAAGATGCACGGTGCGAGGCTCCCAGAAGCAGCTTTTTTGCAGGGGCCTTTATGAATAAGCAGAATTGCCGCATTCTATGTATATATATATATACATATAGAAAGAGAGAAAGAAAGAGAGAGAGAGAGAGAGAGTTCTATATGGACATGGACCAGAACGGGATACTAACATATACCGACTGTCACTTACATTTATTCAGGTGCCTATCTTCTGGCCTACATCGCCTGAATGCTGGTGCGCAACGGTGCCAGCCAAGAACGGGCCGTTCACAAGCCCTACGAAATTGCGCGACAAACATTGAAACACAAACCCTTCAAGGCACAACTTACTTCAAGACTTCGGCCCCCAACGACACTTGCTGCAACCTATTGCCCTAGTACCCTCTTTCTAAGCCGATGTCCTCTACATCCGAAACAAGGAATAAGAACTCGTGCAAAATTGAATCTAACCCCTAGCAACGTTAATGAGGGTTAAATAAGTTAGGTAATGGTGATAACCCTAACCCTAAACCCCAAACCCTGCAACATATAACCCCTAACTTGAACCTGACCTCAAACTCTAAAATCCTGACAACTCGAAAACCCTAAGCAGCATGGCATCTTCCCCAAAAAGCTATTCCAACTATTAAGGACCCTTATACTATAGTACCCTTATAGATCCCTTTATAGTAGCATCTCTTCTGCAGCCATAGAAGCTTCTCTAGCCGACTTGACGAGATGCTCACGCTGCCTCAAGAGGGTTTAGGGTTAGGGTTTAGGGTTTAGGGTGTAGGCAGGGGCACGGGATGATAGGGCTTTTGAGTGCTTTTCCGCGAGATTTCACCTTTATCCAGAGTCCTGTAAGGCTTTACAAAGGCTTGGTGCAAAGTACCTAAACTGACCTAAACGGTGCAAGCAACAAAATAGTATAGGGTTCTGGGTCCCAGATATACTATACAGACATGTAGGTTCGAATGACTTTCGAGTGAGAGCATTTAATGATGGGATTCTCTCGACAATACTCTGGGGGTATGAGAATACTCATGCTCAAACTTCCCTTGCGACTTTCAGGGTTTCGGGTTTCAGGGTCGTTTGGGCTCTTGGGGTAGAAGAGGACACAGGACCAGAAACTCCAATCCCCGCGAGCCAGTTGGTCGGCTTACATCACTGATGACCTGATGCTTTACCCCCGGCCACCCGAAACCCTAAACCCTAGACCATACCCAAACCCCAAAACCCTGAAACCCAGACCAGTTCTCGTTCTGATTCTGTAGAAAAGTCCTGAATTTGGGAACGACGACCGAAACCACTCGGAGCCCCGCCAGCCGCAACGCAGCAGAAGCAAAAGCTCAAGCCTTCTCCAAAAGTTCCCAATCATCAGGACTTGTATGGGGGAGGTAACCTATTCGAGGAACAATGACAACCATATACAGTAAAACTAACAATGATATAAGCTACTGCTGCTGCTGATAATACCAGTCATAATAACAGTAACCTGAATAATACTAGGAATAACAATGGTAACGCTCAAAACAAATCAAGTATAGTATTAATCCCAAACCCCCCCCCCCCCCCTTTACCACCCTGAGGTTCCGCATGCCCTAATATCGGGAAACGATTAGCACCATGTCGCCTAAAACTCTACCCCGTAATGAAAGCCCCTGTATCAAACCCTTACCGAACCCTATGAATTCCCTAAACAGACCCATAAAACCCTACAGGCAACTTGAGACTCGAATCCAAGCAGCTGCTGCTCCGCCGAGCGGTCCATCTGGGACAGATTGCACGGCGCACGCCGCCGGCACCCCGCAGGAGGGGTCGGAGCTCCAGCATGGTTTTGGGTATACGGGTTTAGGTGTTGTAGGGGTTTAGGTCAGGGTGTAGAGTACAGGGCATATGTGTTTAGGGGTAGGGTTTAGAGTAGTGCTGTGTAGGATTAGCAAGGGCTCTGTAATAAAGGCTTCAGAAATTAAACTACAATTTCAAGAAATGGGGCACCTACCATTTAGGGTCTAGGGTTCATGCGGGCGTGCTCACGTTCTGCAAGATGTCGGCTGTGTTTCGAGATGCTCTAGGCTTTGGGTACGGGCGGCTTCTGCTGATGTTGCGTGCTCAGGGTTTAAGGTGTATGGGGTGTGGATGCAGCTCACAGCCCAGTTCTCTCGCGAAGCCTTTATTGTCTTTTTGGAAAGCATGTCTAGATCATTCCTCAGCATTCATGATAAAGACCCCTCGTTTCATCCATCTTCGGTTTAGCACTTGAGGTGCCCTCGGGGCTTTCGGGCTCTTGTTAGCTACGGTGGTCTATGTCGTTCTGCGAAAGGGACTTGAGACATGCGCGATGGTAAGCTCGAACAGCGTGGTAGCCATACACCGGAGCCCGAAGCCGCAGAAACTAAACCACGAAACTTTGCACGAAATCCCCTTAGCTACCCTGTGCTCTTAGCTTCACAAGGCCCAAGGTCCAAAACCTAAGGCATAGCCGAGCGTAAGGCCCATGTGATGGTGGCGACTGAGTCTTTGGTCAGCTTGGGGGTTCGGGTGTATATAAGGTTCAGGGTGAAAGGCATGGAACACGGGCCTTCATCATTAGAAAAGGGTGCTGGGGTATGTACTTTCTGTTATAATGCGGATCCCAGGAGGGAATACATAATTTGATGCTTTTTTTGGTTCAGGCCTGTATATTAATTGCCAAGGTGTCGGGCCAAGGTTGCGGCTTCTGGAGTTCAGAGCTCGCATGGGGTCTGCAGTCACCGTCCACAAGAAACATACGGAATCCGACAACACCCAAACCCCAAGAGCATCTAGCCCTAAAGCGATTTTTTCAATCAGGAAAACTAAAGTCCCACATTTTAATCTGTGTAACTCTTGAGCCATAGTATGATAAGAGTTATTCTCAGGAACCTCCAAGAGAACTGTCTGCAATTATTAACATGAGTATGAAAAAAGGAACCCTCAAGAATAATACATGTGGGTGGTTGTCAAAATTATGGTCCGTTTTTGGGTACCCTAAATATTACGTGCCGTATTATAATAAAGGGACCCTAATATTCACAACCACCCATGTATTATTCTTAAGGGCCCCCATATCCGGCCCCAGGCAAAAACCCCTAAACCCTAAACCCAAGGCACGAGCCTTCCAGAGGGCCCTCCGCTCCGAGCAGAGGTCGTCGTCCATGGGGACGATGCTTTCCTCGGAGTCTCGATTCAAACGATTGGGGTCAATGGGTTTAGGTTAGGATTGAGGGCTCTAGGCTTTGGGGTTGAGGAATCAACGCTTCCGGCTTAAGGTTTAGGGGGTTTGGGTTTGGGTCGGTGAATTTGAATTGTTTTTCATGCTTCTGATATATCACCAGGATGGTCTTGAGTGCAAAGGACTGTCTTGAATCTGTGTTTTCTCTCCCGGTGGCATCGGTTCATATGTGAAGGCTTCTAACTTTAATCCGTTTCTGCTGTCCGGGCTCGCTGCCTTTGTTGGCCTTGAATTTCGCAGCTCGGGCTTACAAGGCTCAGGACGCCAAGAGGAAGACCAGCATCGCCACTGAGGAGGCTCGTGTCAAAGTTCAATGCCAGAGCTCTCCAAATCTTCTCGTCTTGGGGCATTGATAAACAGAACCAGGTTTTGGTGTGCATCGTAGCATAGCTATACAGGGGATAGTAGGGACCCCTGCATTACCCACTGCAGCCTTCGCGCTCTAGCCCAGTTTGCGGGCTTGGGTATGGAAACAGATAGCTTGGCATGTTTCGCACTAACCATTGAGGGTTGGCACATAACGTGACATCCTGTACACCGCATGTACAATTGGGAATACAGGTCTATGGAAGTATAGCATGTCGAAAATACAAACAAATCTAATTCTAGAAATAACAGGAAGGTCACCTGGGTTTCCACTATGCAGGAACATGACACCCACCTCGTCCCGTCTACCCCAAAGCTCAAGGTAGACTGCTGCATAAAAGACGCCATCAGCCCGGCGATGGTCATGGCTGGCAGCAGATTAGGTGTCACAGACAGGGCGGTCGGATGGCGCACCTGACCGAGTCAGGTTTGGTTCAAACAGTAATAACAACGCGTCTCAGGGTGTGTGGTTGACGGTCTAGAGTTCTAGGGTTGCTAAAAACCGAAAGGCTGCACTGATGGCAAGCAGCGCTTAGTTAGTGTTTACTAATCAGGTAGACAGATGGGAAATGGATAGATAGATAGGTAGATAGACGGATATATAGATGGATTGGATTGATTAGCTAGATCAGATTGGCTAAACAAATTAGGTTCGACAGCTTAGATGATCAGCAGACAGATTTGAGAGGCTAGACAGTGACAGACGACTAGATAGTTCATAACAGAATAGATAGATTAGAACAGATAGGCTAGATAGGCTACCTATATTACGTTGATAGATTCGAAAGGTCAGATAGATCAGATAGAAAAGGTAGACATGCCAGATCATGGATAGTTTGACAGGCAGGCAGACAGATCGAAAGTTCGAAAGATAGCTGGATAAGTGGATAAGAAGACAGATCGATCGACAGACAGATAGGCAGGCGGACAGATAGGCAGAGAGATAGATCGATAGATGGATTAGATAGGTTGGCTGAATGATAGGTTGGTAGATTGATAGACAGGTAGGTAGATACTGGTAGGTAGATAGAGCGATGGATGGATGGATGGATGGATGGATGGATGGATGGACGGACGGATGGATGGATGGGTGGATGGATAGGCGGAGAGGTAGATCAGCAAACATCTAGATAGATAGGTAGACAGACAGGTAGATATATACGCAGGCAGGAAGGTATACAGATGTACATACATATGCATACACCTGTCACTGATAGCCCCTGAAAGCCCTGGGACTCTTTCTTCCGGCGTCTCCCAGAACATCATCCCCCAAAATTACCGCTGGCCATAGTCTAATAGAGGGGCCTTAATCATTAGAATAGGGTTTGGGGGTATGTAGTACTACTCATATAATAAGGAACCCTAGAAACAACATTGGTAATTATTGAGGCCCCTATATTAACACGTTTGTCCTCCTGAGCCCCTGTGGTGCCTGCAGGGCCTTGAGCTCGTCGACATCTGCAGGAACCTCTTGGAGTGTCAGATTTCTTGAAGGGCTCCTTAGAACGGATCTATAAGGGTTCCATAAGGGGAGGTGTTTAGTAAGCCAAGAAGCTTCCGGTCTCCTTACTTCGGCGTTTAGAGGGTGCTTATCGAGATCAACAATCAGGAGGTATATCTAGTCTTAGGATGTTGCGGGTTATGGGGATTACATTGGGCTAACGAAGCTATTTCTGTGTCGTATTAAGTTAGGGAAGGTTATTCCCGCATAGGTTCTTATAAAGTCTTATCAGTATTGATCTAAGGTTTCAGGAGTTGTAGGTTCACGCTTCAGAAACCTCTGTCGGCTCCGGCACTTGTGTTTCAGGGTTTAGATTATGCAGGGTTTCAGGGATTGGAGGTGCAAGGTTTACAATCTCAGGGCTGCGGGCATGAACTTGGAGTTGGGAGTGCAGTATTTGAGCTTTAAAGTTTCTCAAATTTTCTGTGAAACGCATCCTCCTAGAACCCTCATAGTAATGACCCTGAGAGGAACCCTGAAGCAACACAACTATGCTCATCAGCCAGCATCACCGCAAGGCTGGCAAAGGACTTTACTTCCTCACACTTAGTGTGCCAGTCATATACTGCATTATCCCTAAGGGTCCAAGTACCTAATAATCATATACTCTCCAAAACCCTAACCTACATAACTACTATCCTAAACCCGAGTACCTAATCATTGGGTCCTTTGGACTCTTAGGGTATCCTGCCTTTCTGCTATTCTAAACCTTACAAAGCCCCGATTAAAACAGGGTTCAGGGTTAGAGGCCTGCTCCAGGCAGCCGTGCAGCAACTGCGCTCGCTCACACGGCCTTCGGAGAAGGTGTCTGGAAGGCTCCACAGGCAACCATATGGGGTTTGGTTGTTAGATGTTGCTATCTTTCAGGATCTCGCGTTCAGGACTTCGGGTGTGAAGTTTAGCATTCAGAGTTTCGCATTTAGAGCTTCTAGGGTTTAGGGGTTGGAGTTGGCGGTCTACAAAATGAAATACTCACCACTTCTGTCGCAGCCTCTGGAACTTGTTTGAAGCATCTACACCTACACACTTACAACACTGCAGGATGCAAACAAGGGTGCAAACATCATGATCATCTGGTTGGGGGATTATAGAAGCCCCTAGGAGCCAAGTGCCCAAATAGTAGGACAGCCATAAACCCTTCAAACACTGAGCCCAACACCTAAACCCATCCTAGATACTACTTCGACGTTGGGATACTCAGAGACCGAATGCTCAGAGGCCACTTCCCAACAAACCAAGCATCCAACAAGACAAGCATGGACTAGCAATCCCTTGTATTCCGATTCAGGTTTCAGCACTTCTATAAAACTCCCCTAAATCCAAAGGAACCTCTGATCTATAATGTAAACTTTGCCCAAGTAGAACCCCTATAAGCTACCCCAACCCCCGATTCTGGAAACCCTTATCTAGAATCTAGATTTTGTCCACAAATGTATCACAGCCAGGATGCAGCCAGAAATCTGGCGACGCATAACCTTCGTAGCCTCAAGGCTGATCCTATCGGGTTTCGAAGGGCTATAAGGGTCAGGGATGGACTTATCAGGGTTTAGGGTTTTTTTTTGGGGGGGGGGTAGGTAGGTGACATGTTCCGGGATGCTGTGGGAAATGCGTCCCCGACTTTAAAGCGGATTAACAAAAACGTTGCTCGAGGTGTCCCTACGGCTCCGCTCTTGCTAGCTCAGCTTCTTTCGGGCCTGGGGTTTAGGAGTCTTGGTTGTATGAGTTATATGTATACACTGCCATACACAATACATATATATATATATTATATACACATAACATGTATATATATATATATATATACACATACATATTTGTAAAAACACAGGCATACATACACACAGACCCGGATTTCTCAGATTCCTGAGACCGTTGCCCTGAAGCCACTCGCTCGAAGACATCCTGCGGCAGCGGTGTGGTCTTTGGCACCATGTCTTCTGGGGCGAATGCGCGGGTCTTTCCGGATTTGGGGGAGTTTAAGCGTTTTGCGGGGTTTCATTTCTTCAATCACTAGTTTTTGGTGGTGACTTACTGATCGAAGACATTTATTTTAATTAGGATTCTGAGAACATATCAATTGTTGCTTGGAAAGCGGGTTCGCGGTGTGGTACCAGGCCTTCTAAGCTTCATGGATCTACAGCGTTGACGTCTGAAAGCGGATTCGTCGGACACACTGGGAACGATCTGTTTCTGGGGGTTTTCAGGATGCCAGCAAACTCGTCAACCCGACAACAAAGAACCATACGTGCATAAGACTTCTACTGCCTAGCTGCATCACACAACTAACCATGTAGGACTGAAGCCTAGGCAACGCAAAACATGCAAAAAAACCGTGTCTTTCCGCCACAAGGCTTTGCTGGCATCGATGGAGAAGCCGAACCGAAGCAGGTTAAGAATACAGTGAACGAAACTTCCTTCTCGGGCAAAAGGCCTCAAAGCGTACAGCTCGTACTCCCTGAAGAGATCCTCAAGCCCTCAGCTGAATCTTAGCTGGGAACTCGTGCGCCGAAGAGCGCCAGTATCCGGGGAGGCCCCAAAAACCATGGACGTAGGTGGGTTTAGATTTAGGGTTCAGGGTTGAGGGTTTAGGGTTTAGGGTTTGGGTTTAGGGTTTAGGGTTGCTTTCCAGCATCCCCCAACTGTTTTTTGAAAGTAAAGCCTTGGATCCCCCCGCTTCTGCAGACCATAGCAACGACACTTCCTAGAAATCCTGGGTTCCCCAGCACCCCCTTAAAATCAGGGTGCCCGTTATTCCTACTGTTCAGTCTTAATAGGGAGAATCCGACAGAAAAAAGGAAAAACGGCCCACTGGCAGACTTGGAAACTCTAAACCCTAAACCGTAACCTGGAAATCCTTCCTACCGAGAAGAGCCGATGAGGCGCGGACTCGAACTCGATTTTGCCGGCTCCTTGTCCAGGCACGTGCCTTAGCAGAAAAATACACTGTGACGGGAAAGCGGGCTGCCAGGTAGGGGCCTGGATAGTGCCGGGTATATGCGCGAGCATGCGCGGGTATGCGAATACGATAACACCCATAATGCCTACAAAAACCGCAAGAAGAGCTATAATTCTGTAATAACTATCCTCGTATAATATGTACGCAGCATGCCTAAAGGCTAACATTTTTGGGAACGACCGGCAGGGCATCGTCGAACGATGACTCCAACAGCTTCTATACAAAAAACCTGGGCAGCGCAAGCACAACTGGGAGCTTCATACTACATACACATACACATACGCAGACACATACACACGTACGTACACACATACATACATGCATGCATGCATGCATACATACATACATACACATATGCATATCCATATACCTATACATATATGCATACATACATTCATATGTACGCGCGTACATACGTGCAGAAATGAACGAAGATGAGACTGATGAGACATAGAGTGTGTCGGAATGCAAGTTACACTGTGTCGATATGTCGTTGCCCTCCGAATTGCTGCGGATTGCTCGAGCCTCAGCCAAAGACCTTAATACAGGAGCCTGCATGTAATTGGAATAGGGCTCCGGGGTATATATTCCTACACGTACATATCGAGGAGCCCTGAGCCCTAAACCCTAAATGCCCTAACATAACATTTTATGAATGCAAACTATCGAGACTGGGCCTCCGACGGCTGCAAAGAAAGATGCGCCTGAATGTAAAACACGTCTTCTCCGGTTTAGGGTTTAGATTTAGGCGGTTGTTGGGTCGCATATTTGGAAAATTGGGGTTGGGGGAATTAGTGCTGGTGGGTTTGGGCTCAAAGACCAAGCTAACACCAGGACGGTTTGGGGTTTTAGGGCTTGGATCTAATCGGAATTTCAGGGTGAGAAGTTAGGGGTTTAGGGTTCAGGGGCTAGTATACATGTGGCTCCCTGGCGATAAATCTTGCCTGCTCTGCGCTGAATTTAACTTGGTAGGTGGAAATCCTCGTGAATTTAGGTTACTAGTAGCTGAAACCCTCGACCGGGACTTGTCGCCTATCCCTGCGACCCGAATCTGCAGCATCTCTACAGCTACAGTTCAGGATTTTACCCCAAACTCTACACCCTTATCAACCCTTCTATAGCCTTATAAGCCCTTATAAGTTCTTTCTAAACCCTTCTAAACCATTGTAAACCCCAAGCCCTAGCTTTGGGGATTTAGGGTTTGGGACCCATCGCCTTTTCGTCTCGTGGCGATTTCTATTCATACGGCTGATGGACAAAATCCTGCATGACCTTTGAGAATTATGGTATATTCCTTATTATGGGTAATGCAGGATTTTGTCCATCAACAAAAAAAGGGGCTTGTTCTAGCCCCGTGCTCTATGAACCAAAGCCGGCAAGCTTCGGGTGTAGGGTCTAGGGTTTATAAGGGTTGAGGGTGCGGCAGTGGATACCACGGCTACAATAACTTACAGACTTATATCAGGAAATTTACCCGAAAAAGTAAATGTTTTAGGGTTCAGATAGGACGTGCACCTGCGCGGCCTCCAACCCTAATCCAGACCGAAGGGTTTATAGGGTTCCGCGTTTGGGGTTTAGGGGTTCGGGTTGAGGGTTTAGAGTTTAGAGTCTAACTAGGGCACTATGGGTTTGTAGGGTTTGGGGTTGAGGAGTTCGGTGAGTGCCGTAGACTCTACGGAAGAAGATGCCTGCACGCGCGTCACGAAACGTAAGGATGGATTTGAATGGGGTCGTGTCCGATCGAGGTCTATGCCACAATCGTATTCGACTCTTGGTTCTGTTAGCACCCCAAGTGGTACGCATATCCTCCACTCTTTCCCTGATGCCTTGCCCTAACCCCAAAACCAAAAGCAGCTTTAATCCTAAACCCTACACCCTAGGCTTCGTCACGCCTTGACGTAGCCCTGGTGCACGGCTTCACGCTCCAAGAGCTCACGTGGAGCACTGACCTCAAACTCACTCAAAAACGGCTGGAGAGGAGAGGTGAACTGAAAAGATTTAGGGTTTGGGTTTAGGGTTCAGGGGATAAGCGAACTGAACCTTTGACATGGAGGAAGTATAGGCCAATCGACGAGGATGCAAACTTGTGGAGACTTCGTGACAGACTTGACTGAGTGGCAGACTTTGTCTGTGAAGTCGAAGTTCATAAACAATATATATATATATATATATATATACATATATACATGTGTACATATATATATATATAAAGAATCAATAAATTCTCACATATGTTAAACATACATAAAACCACCCTATATAAATATCAACATATACTAATATAGGTATATCTGTATATACTAGAGGCAACCCCATATGCACCTAACCTGTCAGCTGTAGGAATCGGGCTGCGAGGAGTCTGAGTCTGGCTGTATTTGCAGGCTCAGTCTCAGCTTGGGCCGGGACCAAACCTGTCGGCAACCCGAGAATCCTGAGACTTCATCTAGGATCCCCGGTACTCCCCCGGAATAGAAAGGACTTTTGGTATAGTGTAGTTCTATAAAAAACCTAAGACCACACAAAGGGAAGAAGGGGGTTCCTGGGAGACCTAGTCATTGAGCTTCTGAACTCTAGCACGAACACCCTTGAGGATCCTTTAATCGCCAAAACAAAACGCAACACAGTACACGTGGGTTCAGGGCGTAGGGTCTTGGCACCAAGACTTGGGGTGAACCTGGAAAAGATGACGGCGTCTTTGTGCAAATCTAGCAGAGACCTACTGCAGCTGTGAGGCAACCAGAAATGATGGCACGTCGATGACCTGCATCATTTGGAGCGTTCGTTGGGTGGCCAGAATGATATGTTCCGATTGAATATACAGCAAAGCAAACCATAGTATGTTTGACAAACATCGCTTCGAACAGAAGTATTGTCCCGATGGGAGGTGAGGGCCGGCACTTAGGCTCTAGAAGAGCTAGGCCTGGAGAAGACATAGTATCTTAAACTCTTAAACGAGTACAGGCATGTTCGTTAATCTAGCTGGGGTTTGTGAATGAATAACCTTCAACTGCCACTACTGAACAACCAAACACCTAAATTTGAGTACTTGGACCCGCCGAGGTTCTTGTAATGGGCTCTATAGAGCTGTCCTTACAGTAACCCTGGTACGTTCAACTCAAAGGTATTAAGATCATATCTTCATCCTTCTTCTCAATGTACATTGGCCAAGGCCTAGACAGTCCCCTTCAGCTCTACATAAGCCTTGTAGCACCCACAACCCAGTAACGTACTATCATGTAGCTATACAGCGACAAAAGAACTCAATGACAGTACCGTCTAACCAAATGAAGGAACAATGTACAAACCCTCCGCGAATATGTACATATACACATATATATATATACTGTTTACATGTACACTTATATGATATGTACAAATGCTTCTGTATGTTTGTATACATACATTTGAGTTCTTAGTCCGGTGTTTGGTGTCCCAGCTGCTTTTCAGTGCCCATGACTTTTACAAAAGGTACTTATCTTTTAGAATAGTTTTGTTTACATGCTGTCGTGGTAGTGAGAGACTTAGTTGCCGAGTCCATAAGCCCAAGAAGGCTAAACTTTCAGATTTAAGCGGGTTTCATTATTTCATTACCCTAAAAGTTTCAATTTTTTGAACTCAGCTACTAAGGGGATCATAAGGAACCCTAAACCCTAAAGGTGTCTTGTGCCTGGATTTCGGCCGTACAGAACCGCAAAAACCTCGAGCCTCGAATCTCCGATCCAAAGGCTGGAAGCCCTGTCTAGATTTTAGGGTTTAGGGTGTAGGGTTTAGGGGTTTAGGGTTTATAGGGGTTGAGGGGTTTAGGGTTTAGTTGAACTCTAAACCGTAAACTCCGAGCCCTAAGCCCTAAACTCTAAGCCCCAAAGCTTAGCAAATACAACAAAGACAGCAGCATCCAACCAACAAAAACACGGCCCGCCTTTTCCCGGCCCTTTGAAGCAACTTGTAAGGATTCTTCGGTGTTCTATGCTAGAGGGGCCTTAACAATCAAAATGGGCTTCGGGGTAGCTGTTCCTTGCACAGGACCCGGCTTTTAACCGTAAAAGGAGCTAGAATAGGGTTGTAGGCTAATGGGGCCGTCATATTTAATAATTAGAGAGTTCGGGGGCATTTCCATTATAGTTCTAACAGGGACGATGACGGTCATACTTTTACCATTCAGGCCCATTTAGTACGGTTTCTGTTTACGCAACCCTAAACCCCTAAAAAGACAGAGAATAAAGTTCCCCCTTAACCGTGCGCCTTCATACTTCGACCAGGGCCATTCTGATACTAACTATTCAAGCCCCGTGTGCTACCATTTTACTGCATCTGATTTGGCCTATGAATAAAAATATAGTTTTTAATGCATTTCGGTGCCACGTGTCGTGCCTGGTAAGTTGGCTGCCTGCATATGTGCGCCCAACATACAAGTTGATTTCACGGCTCGCAGCATCCCAAGGTGCTGGGTCGGGGGGGAGGTGCTGGGGAGGTGTTGGGGAGGTGCTGGNTTGCACCACGAGCCGATGAGGCTCAACACCAGAACCCCAGCTCGACACTGGGGACCCTGAAGATCAAGACTCGAGCCATAGTGTCGACAAACGTTTGTCGACACCAGAAACCATGGTTTCAAGCCAACTCTGAGACATGAGTCATGATTCTGGTGTCAGGCTCTGTGGTGTTAACCTGTCGCTTCTTTCATATGGGCCACACCAGGTCCGCCATAGTGTCGACAAACGTTTGTCGNTAACCTGTCGCTTCTTTCATATGGGCCACACCAGGTCCGCCATAGTGTCGACAAACGTTTGTCGACACCATGGCGGCGCTTCCATTTTGAACCATCTCTAGTGTTGAGTGCCCGGGCCCAGAGGACCGACGAAAGGAGCCTCCCACGGAGCCTCACACCATTTTAACTACTTGAAGTTCAATCAAGAGAAGGCAGTGCTATGCCAAAACAACCCATAAAACTTAAATTGTCTTTCCAAACCCGGGCCAGGTTTGGTTTTAATACGGATGTCTTGCGGGAGCCTGACACTGCAGAAGCTTGAACGTAAAATCACGCAACCTCCTACACAAAACCACAAAAAATTAAAAATTGGTTCAAAATCAGATCCAGTTTAGGGGTCGTTTCCTCTATTTATGCAATTAGAATAGGGTCATCCCGTCCCCAGAGAGCTGAATACCCCTTAATTAAGGAATATGGCTTAAATTATATAGGGCTTCATATTATGATTAAAGCTATATTCCTTAATTAATGGGTGTTGGGGTCATCCCGTCACAATTGAGGCACTGTGTACCATTTTGCGGTTCGGGCCTCTGTCTTCAGGCCATCCAAATCGACCTGGAAGCCGGCTGCCGCCAACTGAGCTCGCACCTAAGGGCATGGTGTTGTCATGTTTTGAGATTATGGTACTTAGTAGGGTTTAGGTTTAGGTTGATTGTCAATTGTGGAATCTTGCCCTAAATCAGTTCTGGATTTGGAGTTCTGGTAGGTTTAGCATTTTTTCTCACACCTCCCTGTGCATTGAATGGCGCGGTTCAGGATTCAGAGCTTCACTGTTGTTCAAGGGTTGTTGTGTTCGGGATTCTTGTGGAGCTCACTCGGAGTTGCTGGCTTTTAAAACTTTGGGGCTCAGGGCTGTGTGCTTGGTCCCGAAACGGAGCGGGAATAACTCGACGAGAGACTGCGGATGCGATGTACTCTAAGTGTACCTGCATATGCATACGCATGTGTACATGGATGTCGATAGTAAGGGGACTCTCGTGCATACATGTGCTTGCGCTCGCGCGGGTGTGTGTGTGTGTGTCTGTGTACAAACAAGGTCTATAGTAGTCTAATGTAGGGGCCTTAATAATCAGAATTGGGCTTGGGGGTATACTATACTAAGTCATAATAAGGAACCCCCCCAAACGCTATTGTAAATTTATAATTCTTATGGCCCCTACTTTATAGAAGTGGGCGTTCAGGGCAACCTCCGCCAGGTTTGTCAAGGCTGATGACTTCATGTGCAACATAACCACGACCCCCCAAGGGCCCTTAGTCCTATGATATTTAATAGTGGGTGTTTGGGGTATATTCGAGGGTCTAGGAACCAACGAAAAGCCGCTAACCCAAACACCGAGTGCAGTTAAACAAGCAAAGGATAAACTCCCACAAAAGAGCAAGCAGAGAGAGACCCTATCCCGGGCTACGCTTCTTGAGGCTCTGGCATGTTGTTTCAGATCCTGGCCAGGAAGTTCGCGATTGCTCAGGGTTGATGGCGGTTTAAGGCTTGGCTCATCGCTTGAGCGAGATCGGGGCTTGGGGGATTTAGTTGGGCTTAGTGTCAACTTGAGGGTTAAAGGCAGGCTCTGAATACCTCAAACAAGGGAGTTTGAATCTTTTCTCACTCTTTCAAGATTAAGTTCTGCCCTGAAAGCACCCGGGCGATGGGCCGTCGGCTGTCCGTAGCAACATGGCAGCATAGAAGAGTTCGCTTTACATGTGCTTCATAGTCGGAGCAGAAACAAACGGTGGGTTTGTCAAATCTGAAGCCCAACCACCGAAAACGACGGAGGCTTGCCTGAGACTCTGTGTGAAGAGTCAAGGAAAATGTCTAAGCCCTAAACCCTAAGCCCTAAAACCCTAAAATGTCTGATTCCAAAACCCTAAACCCTAAAACCTAAACCCTAAAACCCTAAGCCCAGGTGCCTTGGCCAAACAGCTCCAGATCCCCACTCTCTTATAACTCTGGAACAACAGCAACTCATAAGGATCCCGGTCCAAGTAGCAAAAGAATCATATAGAGTATGGTTTATATTACTAGTATCCCCATCATAAAACCCAATATATACACTCACCAATATTCAAAAGGAGGCCTCTCTACACTCACCAAAACGGTAATATAAACCCTACTTCATATAAACCCCCAAATGCTGACATCCTTTACCCTAAGGGTCCATGTGCTCTATACAAACATTGGCCGTAAAGTACTCCCTATATAGGTACCTTGGGGCCATAGTACATACTATTTGGGTACATGGCCCTCAGGGTTACTGCAATTCCACAAGCAAATCAACGAGGGCCTCTTTTGCTCGGCTGCTGAGTCTCAGCAGATAGCGCGGACGCAAGAAGCCATCCATGTCGTTGGACATGCAGCTTCCGGGTGTGGTTTTATAGTCGCTAAGAACCAGTAAACACTAAACCCTAAACTGATAGTGCTTGTAAGTCTGACGCCGGTTGAGACGCAAGTTTTGTTAGCGGAGTGAGGTTTTCATCCCGAGCTGGGCTGTGGACGTTGCCTTGGGCATGGGGCTGCTGCTGACCAGCCTAGTTGCTGAGTTCATAAGCCCCCCAAAATATGTACACTTTTAGTGTTATCGTGGGTAATATTATCCCAACAAGTGTGAAGTGTATCCACTCAGCTACTAAGTGACTAGGGTCATGCGATTCTTGCTGTTTTGCTTGGGGTTCAGTCCTTTGGGACTCTGTGTCTGTAGTACAAACAAGTAGAACAGGATTCGGGGATATATTTAATATGGTTCTAACAAGGACGATGAGGCTCATACTGTTACTAGCGGTTCAGGCTCGGATGTTATCGTGGTAGGGATTGAGTGGCATTTGCAGCTGACAGTATTGGGGTGACCGGCGTGTAAAGCCTTATCGGTACCTTGTATGAGGTCTTTTGACCTTGTGAAACCTCACGAGACCGTATGGTGGAACCCCTATAGCACCTTCTGAGAATGCCAGTCTATGATTCTTTTTAGGGTGTCGGAGATTCGGGACTATGGTCACAGCCCCAGCTTGGCTGAGGCTGCAGCAACTGTCTGTCGAGGTCATGACAAGAGACGCCCAAAACAGAATTAGGGTTAAGGAATATTGCGTGATTCTTAGGTTGATAGGGTATAGGGCATAGGATTAAGGAATATTGGGAGTTGGGTTTATAGGGTATAAGGTTAAGGCGGTTGAAGGTTAAGGAATAGAAAAATGGGGATAGATCTCCTGGGCCGGTTTTAGGGCTTTGGGGGCTCCGAAGTCAATCTAAGTTATGAAAACTTAGAGCAAGAGAAGCCCTGTTTGCTCTGCATGGCGAACATGTTCGTGCGGCAGCGCGCCCACGGATTTTTCAGCAGGCCAGCTCTGAAGAAGTCACAGTAGTGTGAATGAACTCTGAAGCGCTAACCGGCCTGAGCATCTCCCTGTGGCTAATCCTCGTGGGTATTGGGTTTAGGGTTTACTTACACCCTAGGCCCCTAAACCTTTCTGTAATAACGTTGAAATCCGTATCCGTTCAGCCCCAAAGATGTCAACCCCAAGCCCCAAAACCCAACTCAACTGCTCTCGGCCGTCCGCCGCGAGGAGTTGGACCTTGGGAGGAGCATGGGCAGATTCGTATGTGCAAGCAACAATAGGAGGAGGGGTAATGTAGGAACCTGATTAAGAAACCCTGGGCCTATAACCCCAAAATAGTAGGATTCACATAAGGAACCCTAATAAAGGCCCAAGGTTTCTTAATTAGGTTCCTACAATATCTTACACCAAGGCATCTCTTGCGTTCGGTCCCAGTCTAGGGGACTGCATTGGAGTCACAACCAATATTAAAGGGGCCTTAATAAGTAGAATAGGGTTTTGTGGTATATTATACGATAATTATAGTAAGGCCCCTGTATTATGCTATGAAGGTTTCGGTTATTCTGAGCTTTGGAGCAATAGGCAATGTTGCCGCGAGCACCCTAAACTACGAGATCGTAAACCCCTCACTCTAACCACAAAAACCTAGAAGGCGCGGGCGGCTTGAAAAGTGTTGGGCTTCGAAATCATGTGTGACGCGAGTGTCTTGAGGGTGCGATCAACATTGAGCGGGATGTTCCCATACTGCCTGAATGAATTCGAACCCCAAACCCTGGAATCAACTGAAACTGGCACGCCATAAACCCAGCAGCCTCCAACGAAATCCTAAACCCGACAGCCTACCCTAGATCCAAACAAAGTGACGGCAACACCCCATCAACCAAAAACACTTAACCCCTAAAACCCCAAAACCAAGATGTCCGATAGCATGAAAGCCCAAACCCTGAAACCCCAAACAAACACCCAAAGGGTCCAAGTACCCAAACAGTAGGGTTTTCGGTCCCAAAATCCATACTCTGAATGGTTTTTGGTCCCTGAAACCCTACCATTTGGGTACTTGGACCCTCTGGGACAATACAAACTAAGCCCAGAAATACGAAGCCCAGGCGGCAAGCCCAATGAAACCAAGGGCCTTCGAACCGGCTTAGAGCTTAGGATTTACGGTTTAGGGTTTTGGGGCTCTCAGTTTAGGGTTTAGGGTCTAGGGTTTAGGGTTAGTGTTCAAAATCCGTCCACCCCCTTAGTTGCTGAGTTCATAAGCCCCAAAAAAGTGTACACTTTTAGTTTTATAGTGGGTAATATTATCCCAAAAAGTGTAAAGTGTATCCACTCAGCTACTAAGAGAAAGCACTTGACTTTTGCTTCTGGGCCAGCTCTCAGGTCGGCTTGAAAAGTGCGCTTCTTATAGGGGCCTTAAGAATTATAGGGTTTCGGGGCCCATTATAGTAAAATTGTCATAAGGAGCCCCCCGAAATAGTGTAGGTAATTATTTAGGCCCTATATTAAAGCATCCTCTTGGCATCTTCGGTTGTCATGCTTTCGGCACGGGGGCTGGGGTAGTTCGGGTTTAGGGGCCAGAGATGGTAATCGAAAGCTTACCAGACCGTGATTATTGCGTTGTCGCGGTGATTGCTAGTGCCACGGTCAATAACATGGCTCATTCCAGGCGTCTGGAGCAACAGAAATCCCACAGGCCCCTCTGCTGGGGCTCTTCGCGCTTTAGGGCTTGGGGTTTGTGTGGCCGGAGTCTTAGGGTGTATATAAGCCTTCAAGAGGCTAAGCCCAAATGGATTGTCGTAACCACGTCCGGGATCCCGGGAATTCTTGAAACTTTATATAGGGTCTTGAGGATTGCAGAGGCTCGGGGGTGCAGGCTCATGGAAGTAAACCCACAAAAGTTGGAAACCGGATTAAGGACAATTAGTGCTGGGATGCAGATTCCCTGTACCTGACTCTTAGGGATTGGGGCTATTGGGTTTCCAACTGTTGGGCTTCTACTGTAGGGTGAAGCCTGACGCTCAGGGTCAATTAAAGGATTCAGAATCTCCGTGGTGGGGCTCGGACTGCCATTTTCATGCCCAAACTTGAGTACGGTACAGTAGGATGGAACCTGAGAATATATATATATATACACATACATACATATACATACGTATTTTTTGCGCTGCTTAGAGCCCTAAATCATTGTTGAATGATATAAAATTTCCTTGTTTTAGCCCTCATAATTCGGTATTTGACCTCTTAGGGATAGTTTTGGCTTCAGCTTCTGCATTGCATTGCCATTCGGTGAGGGTCCTGGGCTTCAGGGGGTTGAGGGTTTAGGGTATTGGGGGCCAGGGCTTTGTGCTTGATAAAGGGGCCTCAATAATTCGAACCGAGTGTGGGCGTATATATATATATATATATCTATATATATATATATTTATATATATATGGTAGAGTCGTATGAAGCCACTGTAGGGAATACTACTTGACCGGTAGTTATTCGAGCTCTGGGCCCAGATTCCATGGAATTTCTGAGATCGCAGACGCTGGACTTGCGCTGTGCCGAGCGCAAAAAAGAGACACACATGGGAGTTCCAAAGAACCAGGGGCCCTAGACCCCAAGTGAGTAGTGGGATCCTTGTATATTACACGGCCCCTAAAATCAACGCCCTCTACTTTTGAGAACAGCTCCCACATCTAAACAAACGTACTTCCCCTGCTTGGCAGGTCGATGTCGAAAGTTTGGGGTCGGCTGGCTCTCGCTGAATGACCCCTTGCATGAAGACGATGGCGATCTAGGGTTTAGGGTTCTGGTTTAATGTAGTGCTTAAACCGCAATCAGCGGATTCCTCTCAAAGCAGCACTTGTTGGTGACGCCTGTGCATGACGAGTATGATGCTGACGAAGACATCTTTACATCATAGCAATCAGGATGCCGGTTGAAATGATGAGAGACATACTTCTGGTCATGATAACATCCTTATAACGACCAGGAGAAGACTATACATATCCATTGCTCATTGTTACATCAGCCTCAAGCTCAGTACGATCCAAGGCAGCAATGATCGCCAACATCGAACATCTTCATGTTAATCATACAGGGTAATGATGTGATCCATTTTCCATTTTCGAGGGGAGGAGGGCTATTGTAGTCTATGGGAGATGCAGGAAGGTCTTAAAGGAAGCCTAGTTGAAAAGCGGTCCTCGGGATCGCTTGAACGTTTGTTGGGCTATGAACATAGCTTACACCGCCAAGGACTGGGACTAGTGCATGAGATGAGAATACCTGCTGCATGTCCTCCGGTGCGCAAAGACCTATGTATAGATGCATACAGACCTGCTTCATTGTAAAACCAAATATCTCAACACCATTACGAGATCAGCTACCTGAGGAACAAAATCTACGAAGTCAAGGGGATCTGAAGCAAACTGCCGTGCAAATACTGAGAACAACCCCCGCCTATAAAGACTTTAAATCTTGGGGGGGAGCTCGTGAAAGCAAGGAGCACGTCACGCCCAAACCCGAACTGCCTGACTCTGGAGTGTATGCGGTTTAGGGTTTAGGGTACGCCTGCGGGCTTCCAGCATCCGCAGTAACGTAAGCTGTGCTCTGCCAGAACCCCGAACTTTCAGATCACTAAAACGTGATGAAGTCTTCTTTAACCATTACCTGGGGATTGAAATGGCCAGGGAGAAAAACGTGCAAGCTTGTATTTCCTTACTTATGGTTCCTTGAAGGGACAGGTCAACAAAAAGTGAGAAAGCATATAGTACTCTAAAACCCAGGCACATCTGTAACCAGCACATTCATCGCGGACTCCATCGAATGCCTCGAGTGACAAGTCGACGACGGTACCGAATGCATGGACGAAACTCGCATCCTGCTCAGGGATGGCGTGCTAGCGCGTGTATACATATGTATACATATGGTGGAAGCCGGAAAGATGGAACGCATCCACAGGAGCAAAGTGGCCCCACACCGCATGTTCCAACTTTGATCTCGGAGCCCAAACTTGGAACATTGTTTGAAGAACTCCATAGCTAGACTTGGAACATTGGCCTGGGATGGGCTGGGCTGGGGTGGGCTGGGTTGGCTGGGCTGGGCTGGGGTGGGCTGGGCTGGGATGATGCTTTTCATGCACAAAAATGGTGTTTGTTTTACGGCACCCCGCAGGGCCGTATTTGCCCTGCGGCTTTTGATGTTCGCCTAGAAAATTCCCCTGGCATATGATTTTGTTTTGATTGGGGGACGGGGGAAGGGGCCGCAGGCTCTAAGGCCCTTGGTCCTGGGGCTCTCGCCGCCTCAGCCTCATTTTTCACGCCACGATTTTGCAAGGCTGAGGCGGGGGAGCTCTGCTGTAACTAAATATAAAAAATTGGCCCGAACTGAATGCCTCGTAACTTTTTTAAAGGTTCAAATGGGTGAGCCCGGCCTGTGAAGGCTTTGGGAGCCCCCCGGTAGGCACCGCCGGGTAACCAATTGCACAGAGGCTTATTTTGCATGTCTAGGAGGCATTCAGTTGGGCACCCTAATCCCATACCTTGCGTAAAAAGTGCTCTGATGCTCTTGCTTGCTCGGTAGCTCTTGAAGTGCCCACACACCCAACACCCCCGCTAGCCCCTCCGCCGGCCTCCCCCTTGCCGGCCCCCTTTCCCCCCCGAGGCATATTCCAACTTTGCTTTGTGATGTCAAACTTGGAACTTGCATTTTCTAGACTAGAACCTGGAGTCCGGCACATGGGGGCGTGCATGTTCCAACTTTCTGGCTTCCACTGTATGTGTATATATATATACATACATGTGTATATGTATGTGCATACATACATATATTTTTAGAGAGTGCGTCGGAATACAGGCCTGTGTTTTTCATACTAAACTGCGTATTTTTCTCACTTTTTATAGTATTTCACTTAGTTATTTGTATTGGGGTAGAAAAACACAGGCCATTATTATATAGAACAAATATTTGCTATTCACATACAACAAACTGACGTCGGGGCAGTGTCACTCTGAGCGCTTGACCTTAGTGGATGACGTTGAGTGTTGTGTGTTCTCTTTGCCTTTGCTTTAGCATACGACAGCGAGCATAGGCAATGTGCAAGTCAACTGGCTGGATGCTCCTTGTCACTACCTCTTAGATCTCTCTACATCCCTCTGTTTTCTTTTCCCATGATTTCTTCTTCTGCAAAGGACTTTGGAAATAGGCGGTTTGAGATTTTGAGATCATGTCCGCAAGGAACAGGACGCATCCGCAATAGTGGTACGTCTTGTGGAATTGGAGGAGGAG
>BGNK01004788.1:0-48432 GCA_003297005.1 Symbiodinium sp. clade A Y106 | reverse complement strand
TACCACACCCGGATCACTCCTTCTGACTTTCGAGATCACTGAATAATCACTATTGAATCACTAAATAATTCATGTTACCGCACCTCAATGGTTTGCTGACCCGGGCGGCCTAACCCTAAACCCCTAAACCCCTAAACCCTAAACCCTAAACCCCTAAACCCCTAAACCCCTAAACCCCTACACCCCTAAACCCTAAACCCTAAACCCTAAACCCCTAAACCCCTAAAGCTCCGGTCCTGCATGGTACTCCGCGGCGCAAGGGATCCACAGTCAGCCCAAAAGCCACCTCAGGCTGAAGGCTCCCAAGTTTCCTTTGAAGGGAACTAGCAGGGCTCCTTTAATAGAAGCCCCTTACAGGTGGGTAGTTCTTCTTCCATAGTACTCCCATAAGACCCCCTTTGCCTTATAGAAGTGGTATGGGAGGCTTATGGGAAACTACCCACCTAATAGCTACCCACCTGTAACTGGCTTAGTGAAGGGAACTAGCAGGGCTCCTTTAAAGGATCCTTTAACGGAACTACAGTGAACCCCAGAAAGGTGGTACATGGGTTTAGGAGGATTCGTGCTAGGATCCCCTATACTCTACCTTAAGGGCATGAGGATAATGATGTTCCAACTTTCTGGCTTCTACTGTACAAGGGTCAAGGGACTAGGGTTTGGGATTGGGTTTGTGTGATTTATGACGGTTTCAGCAAGGTTCGGGGAGGTATGAGAAGTAAAGTGTTGTGATCAAGATAATTGGGGCACCTAATTGTGACCCCAAGTGAAACCTACTTACCATGTCGCCTCATCGAAACCCTAAAGTCTAAACCCTAACCCCACAACCCTA
This sequence comes from Symbiodinium sp. clade A Y106, assembly GCA_003297005.1. Lineage (NCBI taxonomy): Eukaryota > Dinophyceae > Suessiales > Symbiodiniaceae > Symbiodinium > Symbiodinium sp. clade A. The sequence continues at coordinate 47,603 of BGNK01004788.1, read as the reverse complement.
ACACCCTGAACCCTACCGTCTAACCCACACCGAAAAACAACAACAACAAAACCCTGAACGCTGGAGTCTAAAGTCTAAACCGTTCTAAAACCCCAAAACCCTAAACCCTAGCGTCTAAACCCTAACCCCAAAACCCTAAACCTTAAACTCAAACCCTAAACATTATAAAGCCCTAAAGCCCTAAATCTTCAATCCTAAAGCCCCAAACCCCCAAACCCTACACCCTAAACCCTAACCCCGAAACCTTAAAGCCCCAAACCCCAAAACCCTAAACCTATTCCCACAGCTGCGATCCGGGGAGCGGCCGAGGTTTGGGCCAAAGAAGACGAGATACGATCCTGGCCTGGTGATGAGATGTAGGGAGTTTGCTTAGAATAGGGATCCTTTAAAGGGGTCTACATGGGCTACCATAAGGGATCTATAAGGATTACGAATACTATAACGTGTATTATGAGGGGTCTCAATAATAGAATAGGGGAGTCCTTTAAAGGGTTCCTTAAAGGGGTCCATAAGGGATCTGTAGTAGGGTTCTAATGTAGGGGCCTTAATAATTAGAATAGGTTTTGGGGGTCCCTTACTATAACTATATTATGGGGGGGGTTTCATGTAGGGGCCTTCATAATTAGAAAAGGGTTTCGGAGCCCATGATACTATAATTATATAGTAGAAGAAAGTTGGAACATCAATATCCTCATGCCCTTAAGGTAAAGTATAGGGGATCCTAGCACGAATCCTCCTAAACCCATGTTCCAACTTTCTGGGATTCGCTGTAGTAAGGAACCCCCATTATTTAGGCCCCTCTAATGGGGACTTTTCGCCTGGGGCTTCAGGGTTTCGGGGTTTGGGGTATAGGGTTTAGGGTTTAGGGGTATAGGGCTTGGGGTTTTGGGATTGAAGATTTAGGGCTTTAGAGGTTTCAATGCTTCAGGATTTGGGTCAAGGCCCTAAGCGTGGATTCTAGGCTTTGCTGCTGTACTCTCTGCCAATATTTGGGCCTTCATGGCTAGAATAAGGTTTGGGACTGTGTTACCACCTACTCATACAGGGACTGCGCGGGTTGGACAATTTAAAGAGGTTTAAGGAACTTTAGCCTATTTGGGTTCAGAGCTTTGGGAAGCTAAGGGACGTCGGGGTTTAGAATGCACCTTTGTGGATTTATGGGCATTACCTTGGCCACTGCACTTGCTCGAGCCAGTCTGGAAACTGATCTCACTCACTTCAACATCTGCAATTTTTACACTGCCCGGAGAGGTCCAATACTGCTGGGTTAAGAAGAATATCCTCGTAAACCACAGTAGGCAGCCCTATATAGGCTCAGGAGCATGTCACTCACTTGCGGGGTATTGGGTTCCCTGTGTGCAAGTCTGCGTGTTCAGAAAGCAACTGTCACTTGTGCCTGACAGTGATGTGAACGCTGTCGGCATGTGGAATGTACCTGGCAAGTCATGCCGCTTGCACATTGCGCCAGACTCCTCAACCCAAACCCAAAACCCCAGAACCGCAGAACTCAACCCTAATCCCTAAACCACAAACCCCCAAAAAGTCAAAGAATCCCTAGAAACTCTCGAAAACCTCCACATCCAACCCCTGGCTCACGCCCCGTAGAAGATGCCCTGGCTGCCCGCTGCATTGGGCTTGAAGCTGCAAGTCAGCTCAGTGCGCACCTCCTCGGCCTTTGAGTTCAGGGTAAAGGCCTCCTTTAAATGGTTACTATAAGCCTACTTTCAGGGTTCCTTTAAAGGGATCTAAAAAGGGTTTAGGGTTTAGAGTTTCCCTATTATAGGACCTTAGGGCCTTGTTTTGGTATCAAGAACCATAAATAAGGACTACTTGGACCCTTAGGGCAAGGGTTTAGGTTTTAGGTCTTTAACTGGACCTTCTTCCCTCTTTAGGATCTGGGGTTTAGGAGTTTCTCAAGTTTCAAGAGAGCTTTTTAGGTTTTTCTAGCAGGGTTTTATGGGGGCTTTGACTTTTCTGGAATTTAGTTTTCTGGGCCTGGGGTTCTGTGGTGTATGGCTTCTATGGCATCGGGCTTCCGTCACATTATAGAGCTTGGAGTTTAAGATTCAGGTGTTCGTTTGGCCTGGCCGTGCGCAAATACATGTTGTCCAAGGCGCCTTGTAGACGTGGATGTCTCCCTGCCTGGAAGGCAAAGCACCGAGTGGACAGCTGTTTACGGCGCGTAGGGCTGGCTCTCGGGCTTCAGGGCTTCAACCGGGCTTTGGGGCATTAGGGGATAGCGTTGAGGGTTCTGGGGTTTAGGTTTAGGATGTAGGCTTTCAGGGATTCTGCCGACCAAGGTTCGGATAGGGGCGCCGATCTCGGCAGGTCTCAAAGAAGGCGCAGCGAGGGAACCCGGCACGCGAGTCCTCCCGTTGAGGGTTTACTGTTGGAACACATATTGCTTAAGCTGCTCTGGTTTTGTAGACATTTTGTGAGTGGTCAAAGAGGGTGCAAGGAGCTCCGGATGCAGCAATCTGGACGTCACACCCTAAAAACGACATCGTGCCCACTCAGTCAGTCTCCAATCCAGAAACCAATAGACCCTAAACCCTGGACCCCCCTACAGAAAACCCCTGAAGAATCTGTTAAGAAATGCCCCCATACACAACTTCTCAAGACCCTCCAAGAGCCCAAAACAGAGGCCCTGAGAAGCTCCCGAAACTCTGACTTCAGGAAATGCACCTCAACTTCTAGCCCAGACCCCCGGGAGGATCCAAAAAGTAGATCCCTTAATGGGGGTTCCTATAAAGTACCCTTAGTAGTATAGGGCCCCGAATTAGGGGATCTACTTTCTAGATCTTTTCGGGGGTCTGGGAGTGGGATCCGTGCCATGACTTAAGGTAGATTCCTTAAACCCTAAACCCTAAACCCTAAGAGCCCTAAACCCCAAGTATGTTACATTACCTGCCCCATTTTAGGGGGGTTGCGAGTCTCTGCAGATCCATAACTCCTACCCTAAAACCCTAATTAAACGGTAGTATATGGTCGGTCGGAGCCCCTGGCCGTACCCTCAGAACCTAAAACCCTAAAACCCTAAAACCCTGAACCCGTAAACCCTAAACCCTAAGCCCAAAACCCTAAAACCCTAAACTCAAAACCGTCTTCTGCTTGGCTTTCCCTAAACCCACAAAGGAGCTCTCCTGGCCGTAGCCGAAGAATTTGCACCTCTCATCGAGAGAACAGGCCGAGCTGCAGGCGAAGGCCTCAGAGGCTGAAATTCGGGCTTTGGTAGCTTAGGGTTTTAGGGTGTAGGCGTTTAGGGTTTCGGGTTTAGGAGGGTTGTAGGCGTTTAGGGTTTCGGGTTTAGGAGGGTTGTAGGCGTTTAGGGTTTCGGGTTTAGGAGGGTTGTAGGCGATTAGGGTTTCGGGTTTAGGCTTTAGGGTTTTCGGGTTTAGGAGGGTTTAGGCGTTAGGGTTTAGAGTTTAGGAGGGTTTAGGCGTTAGGGTTTAGAGTTTAGGAGGGTTTAGGCGTGAGGGTTTAGGGTTGTGAGTTTGGGGTTTAGGGTGGTTCAAAGCCCTGGTACTCTGCCTTAATATTCACTAGGTCTTCAGAATAATGTTTGTGGGACAAGGACTTGCGGGGTTCATGAGGCTCAGGTTTTGCCAGGAGCCCTTGAAAGTAGGGGACAGACGCGGATTTGAAGGAATTTGAGATGGCTTTCTTGGGCTTTGCAGACGTATTCATAAGCATGTTCATGGGGTCATGGATGGGTATGTATATACCTATAGGATCATACCCTACCCCTTTTTTAAGGTACCTACTTTTCTATATAGGAGATCATAACCATAAAACTAGGTAACCTAAAAAAGGGGTAGGGTATGACCCTCTAGGTATGAGCTATACAGTAAAGCACTATAGCTGCAACGACTTAAATATTGGAATCTTAGAACCCCCATTGCGGCATCGATAAACCTCCTCAACACCTACTAATGAGGCTTCAGGATGTAAGGCCTTTAGCCTTTGACGGTCTGCTATCGGGCTTCATCAAGGTGTTTACGAAGTTTTAGGAGGAAATGCTGCCAAGTAGGGTCCCTTCTGTCATTCAGATATCCGCACCCAAACCCTGCGAACCCCAGTACTTGTAAACCTGAAACTGACCCTAAACCCTAAACCCTAAACCCCAAACCCTAATCTAAACCCGAAACCCCAAAACCCTAAACCCTAAAATTCATTTCTAAACCTGAACAGGTCCCTTGTCTCCCTGCGAGCAGAGATATCACAACGTAGAGCCAGGCTACCGTTTCGAACTCGTTTGCGCGGCGAGGCCAGTTGTCGAAGATCGTTGAACTCTTGCACCTCATGGCTTTGGGCTAGGATTTGCACGTACTAAAACGGTCCTCAATAACTCTAACAGGCTTTTGGGGTATGTTATACTATGATTACAGTAAGAACCCAAAATAGTGTGTCATAGCCTTTAGAGTTTAGGGCGGCATCAAAAACGGCCAGAGAAGCAAGACTAAGACCCTAAGACCCTGAACCTGCAAAAGCCGGAACCCTAAACCCTAAATGGAGGCTCCGTAAGGCTCCGTTCGTAGAAACCAAAGACCTCCGAGCCTCCAGGCTTCCAGGAATTAGGTAGGACTGGGACCTGACTTAGACTTCGTCGAAGGCTCCAAGCGCTGGTCCAAATCGGATAGATCCGCGCAGGAACCGCGCGGAAAGCACAGTACTTCCTCAGCTCCGCGGGGTGTAGGGATTTGGGAGTTTCCGAAAATTAGGGTGGTAGCTTTCAAGGGATCCTTTAAGGGTTCCTTAAAGGGATCTATAAGGGTTCTATTATCATAAGGGTCGAGGGTTTAGAGTTTCCGAAAATTCGGGGTACCTTATTTTGGGGCCCTTAGTAAGGATCATACTATTTAGGGTACTATATTAGGATCCCCCATTTTCGGAAACTCCCATTTGGGGCTTAGGGCTTCAGGTTATCGAACACATGGATTTAAGCGATTGCATCCGATTGTCTGTGATATACCCAAGCACTATTCTAAGTATCAGGTTGGGTGGTCCTTGTAAACAACAAGGAATAATCTTGTGCCACACAGAAGATCAGGGGAAGAAAGACTCCAAGCAGGATCAGAGCCGGATTTTAGGGTTTAGGGTCAACGCTCAACCCAAAGCCCAACCAACCCGAACAAAGCCCCACACAGAAGCCGGACAGCTCCCTTACAGGAACCTTTATGGCCCCCCTTTGAGAGGGAACCCGATTATAGCACCCTATAGTACGGTTGATGGACAAAATCCTGCATTACCCATTATAAGGAATATACCATAATTCCCATAGTTTAGGGTCCTTAGGGTCATGCAGGATTTTGTCCATCAACCGTACCCGTGAAAGGAACCCTGTTAAAGGAACTACCCTTCAAAGGAACCCCTAAGCAAAATCAACCTGAATAGAAGCCTGTTAGATCCCTTATAGAATGATCGGAGCCCATATGGCCCCATTTTACAGGAACCCTGTAAAACCCTACCGTACCCTTTAAAGGAACTCGTTTCTACCCTTTAAAGGAACCCAAAGCCCAATCAACCAATGAAGAAAGTAGGGCCCAAAAAAAACACATAAGCAAGAATAAGGATAGGGATATCCCATATAAATCCCCTTATACTGAAGCCCAATAAGGCAGGGATATCCCTATAAAATGCTTATGCTTATGTGCTTTTTGGGTCCCTAAGAAAGTCCCAAGGCGCATCCCATCGTCTCCCAAGGTCTTAGGATACGCCGCCTGTCCCGTGCTCCTGCCACCAAGTGCCCCAACTTTTAGGCGTCACCGCGCTTCAGAGTTTAGGGGTTTAGGGGTTTAGGGGTTTAGGGTTTAGGGTTTAGGGGTTTAGGGGTTTAGGGTTTAGGGTTTAGGGTGGATTAGCGTTTACATGGGTTTATGGGGTTAGGGTTTAGGAATCAGTGCTGGTGCCTACCGTAAACCCTAAACTGCAAACCTCTATACGGTCATACTGCACTACACCCCAAACCCTATTCCACATGCTGAGACCCCCCAAAATGCTTCGGACAGTTCAAAGGTTTTGCAGACGGGTTATTGTGAGGGTTGGAAACGGTTACTTTAAGGGTTGCTTTGTCAGGGTTCCTGTAGGTCCCGGGTGAATCTGAATGAAGAGTGGTCGCCGTGAGGCTGCTGATTTAAAGAAGCAACGCTGCCTCCTCATGCCTCAGACTAGTTCATGACTAATGAGACTGTACACACCGATCACGCCTCGACTCAATTCGCAAGAGGCGGAACCACTTAAAGATCCGGAGTCGGAGTACATACTGCATACCTAGGCCCCAAAAAGCCACATGCGAACCCTGCCCAAAGCCCTACTGAACACTCCTATAAAGCCCGTCCGGGAACCAATGAATCCTCCAGAACGCTCAGCTGACTGATCATAAATCCTAAACCTGTGCACGGTAAGACCTACTGGGCTTCAGGGCTCTTGGGCAAAACAGAACACCAGATGCCCTAAACCCTGAACCCCCTAAGTCCTTAACCCCTAAACCTCTAACCCCTAAACTCCCAACTGTACACCAACCCTAAACCCCTAACCCCGACCCTGGAACCCCAACCCCGAAACCCCTAAACTCGCAACTGTACATCAGCCCTAAACCCCAACCCCCAAATCCCAGACCCTAAACCCCTAAACCCTTCAACCCCTAACAACTCCGAAACCCCAAAATCCTAAACCCCAAACCCCTAACCCCAAACCCCTGAACCCCTAAACCCCTAAATCCCTAAACCCCTAAACCTAAACCCCGAAACCCCCAAACTCCTAAACCCCTGAGCCCCTAAACCCCGAAACCCCACGGCCGTAAAACCCCCAAAAAAGTAAAGGAACCCTTAAAGAAACCCTTGAAGGAACCCTTATCATAACAACCCTATAATCCCTAAACCCTAAACCCTTAAATCCCTAAACCCTAAACCCTTAAATCCCTAAACCCTAAACCCCTCAAGCTCCTGACCATTGGCGGCCTCCACCCAGAGCCTTCGCCTCGGGCGCTGGTGCTTTGAATTGAAGCTCTTGGGTTTAGGATTTAGGGTTTAAGGTTTTGGGTTTAAGGTTTGAGGTTTAGGGTTTAAGATTTAGGGTTTAGGGTTTAAGATTTAGGGTTTAGGGTTTAAGATTTAGGGTTTAGAGTTTAGGGTTTAAGGTTTAGGGTTTAGGGTTTAGGTTGTAGGATTTAGGGCTTTCATTGAAGCTCTTGGCTTTAGGATTTACGGATTTGGGATTTGGGGTTTGGGGTTCGGGGTTCAAGGCAAAGATCAGCGTTTGGGTTTTAAGCTTTAGGATCCTTAAGCTATATTGTGGGCTTAGTATTGGTTTGGGCTCCGGAAGCCCGACCCTGACCCCCACCCCAAAGACAAAAAACCTAGATACCGAGCCGAGCCCTACATGGGAGTTTCCGAAAATAGGGGACCCTAATATAGTACCCTAAATTGTAGGATCCTTATTATAAGTACCCCCAAATAAGGTACCCCTAAGTTTCGGAAACTCCCATACAGCCTGGGCCCCGAAGTTGCAGACCTCCCTATCATTACGAAACCCTGAAGCCCGAAAAGCCCTAAAACCTTCTTATTCCGCGGAACCCCAAAAGCCCTAAAACCCTAAACCCCTAAACCCCTAAAGCCTAAACCCTAGACCCTAAACCCTAAACCCTAAACCCCTAAAACCCTAAACCCTAAACCGCTAAACCCCTAAACCCCTGAAGCCTAAAGATGCCCAAAGCCTAAACCCTAAACCCTAAACCCCTAAAGCCTAAACCCTAGACCCTAAACCCTAAACCCTAAACCCTAAAACCCTAAACCCTAAACCGCTAAACCCCTAAACCCCTAAAGCCTAAAGATGCCCAAAGCCTAAACCCATAAACCCGAAAAACCTACAACTAACAAGGGCACCAAAGCTGTGAAACGACCCCACCTCGTCGGTGCACTTCGTCAATCGGCGTGTCCTCAGCAGGATTGCTGGGCTGTTTTCTTCTAAACGGTTTAGGGTTTGGGGTTTGGGTCCTCTGTTCCACAGAGCTGCAAAAAAAGGACTACCCTTGCGGTCTTAATCATCAGAATAGGGTTTTGTTGTCTATTCTTGTAGAAGTATACCCTGGAGGAGCCCACGGGAACAGTACTGGTGATTATTCATGGCCTTACGCTGGCCTTTTAAGTAACCAGGGAGAAAAACATATAAACTTCTATTTCATAATGGTTCCTTTAAGAAAAAGGTATAAACTTGTATTTCATAGTGGTTCCTTTAAGAAGAAGTATAAACTTTAATTTCATAATGGTTCCTTTAAGAAAAAGTATTAGAGTATGGTACTCCAAAGCCCAGTAGAGAGGCTCTCTGAGGGATCGAGGAGGATTTCAAGGCTTCCGATTGTCGGGTGATGGGGTCTCGGGGGAATGTATGCTCTCCACTCCCCGGATTCCTAAAGCTCCGAGGTCTTATGACAGGCATTGACAGACCGGGAGTTTTAAGAAACCGTGCCAACATTACGGGTTTAAAGGTGTTCTGCAAGATGCCATTGTGCCGCCCGGAACGATGAACTACTTGATCCAGTGCAGAGGTCGGAATCCGAAATAGTTGCCAATAGTATTCTCTTATCGTCCCTATACAGGCATGATACTGTTGATGGACAAAATCCTGCATGACCTTAAGGACTCTAAACTATGGGAATTATGGTATATTCCTTATAATGGGTAATGCAGGATTTTGTCCATCAACAGTATGATGTACTCCGAAAGCCCTTTTCCAAATATTACAAGCCCTTCATCTGAATAGTCGCTTTCGGTTCCTGTGGCACAGGCAGGGTGCAATTTCAGAGTGAGGCTAAAGGGTCCCACATATACAGAACAGAATTCCTAAGGGTTCCTGAATATATCGATGGTACCATATAGCCCAGACTTGAGCCCGTAGTAAAAAGTATTGAGGCCCCTATGTTATGTTTGGGTGCTTGGCTGACCCGAGCCTGTGCCAAGTGGAACTCTTGCTTTCACCAAGCTGTTCTTGGCTGACTTCTGAACCCCTCCTAAAAGTTAGTCTTTTAGCCCCCTTACTATAGTTCATACAGAAACCCAAACAGTTAAAGCCCTAAGAGCCAACCAGAAGAACGCCAAGTGTTTACAAGGTGAAATCAGCGAAGGCCGACAGTCTTGAGGGTTTCGGGGTGCAGGGATTTGGGAGTTTCCGAAACTTAGGGTACCTTATTTTGGGGTCCTTATAATAAGGATCCTACTATTTAGGGCACTATATTAGGGTCCTCTATTTTCGGAAACTCCCATTTGGAGGGTTCGAGCTTTAGGGATTCAGGTTTAGAGGCTTAGTCACTACAGTCAGTTCAGGGATTTGGGTCAGGAGAGCTGTTCTGGACAGGTATTCGCAGCCAATGTTTAGGGTTGAGGGTCTCGGGTTAAGGGTTTCGGTCGTTGCTCAGTTGCTCATGCTGTGAACAGGGTAACAGTCCCTGGTGCACGATAACCATCAAGTGTCAGCGTTTCCATCTCACCTTGATCTCGGCGAACCTCTAGGAAACGCACGGGATTACTATTTAGAATAGGGTGTTGAAGTTTACGATACCACAATCGGGGATCACTTTAACTAACACCCAAAACCTACATGCCCAAACCCGTTTAGAACCTTTCTAGCAACCCGTAGAGCAAGCGAAACCCCGTAAAGGAACCCCTAGAGAAACCCTTGAAAGAACCCTTATCATAACAACCCTATAAACCCTAAACCCTAAACCCTTAAATCCCTAAACCCTAAACCCCTCAAGCAACCCTTTAAAGGAACCCTTAAAGAAACCCTTGGAGGAACCCTTATCATAGCAACCCTATAAACCCTAAACCCTTAAATCCCTAAACCCTAAACCCCTCAAGCAACCCTTTAAAGGAACCCTTAAAGGATACCCTTAAAGGATACGTTAAAGGATACGTTAAAGGACGCTTCATAGTTCACTTTAAAGGAGCCCTTAAAGGACACCACGATGCCAGGGCGCGGAGCAGAACGAGTCCCAGAGGTCGTCAAGGCGACGAGGGGGCAACGCTGCCCCGCAGTCGGCCCAAAAGCCACCTGCTTTTTGGTTTAGGTTTTTTCCCCTAAACCCTAAACCGCTTTAGGGTTTTTTTCTCTTTGAGCTCCGTTTTCCCAGAGGCTGCGAGTCTGCGACTTCTAAGAAGGCCGGGGTTTAGGGCTTAGGGTTTAGGGGTTTAGGGTTTAGGGGTTTTGGCGTTTAGAGTTTAGGGGTTAGGGATTCGGGGTTTAGGGTTTAGGGGCTCAGAGGGAAGGGGTTTGGGTTTAGGGTTTAAAAGGGTTGTTTCAAGGGTTCGGGTTTAGGGTTTAGGGTGGTTTATTGGTAGATTTTTGGGGGCTTCGGAGGCTTCGGGTGTTTTTCAAAGTTGAACTGCACCCTTTCAGGTTTTAGGGTTTAGGGTCTAGGGCTTTGGTGTTTTAGGGGCAGGGTTCCGGTCGCCGCCGTTCAATACTAGTCTAGGACTAGTACGAAAATTTATGGAGTGCAGCACGATGGTATCGCAAACAACAAGAATCATGGCGTTTATGCAGTCGTATGTGATAGATAGTCAGGTGTATGTGTATATATACATATGATGGACGTGGTGTCTTCATGCAGAGCGTGACATACATTTCTACATATATATATATATACATATACATATATATATATATTAAACCCTAACCCCTAAGCCCTAAACCCTAAATATATGCATCAAACAAAAAAACCAGAGAGCGCGCCTCGGAACTTCATGTCTCCCGACTGACTGTGACCCGTCACGATGAGGTACTCACCTGCAGGATCTGGGGCTTATGGGGTTCCTTAAGGGGGTTTAGGGTTTAGGGGTTTACCCTAAACCCTTAAACCCTAAACCCCAAACCCCTAAACCCTTTACATAAGGTTTAGGGATTGGGGCTTAGGGTTTAAAACTACTCACCTGCCCTAAGCGCCTACCTGTTCGGCTTTAGGGGGAGTTTAAGGGATAATTACGTTTCCTTTCTTTGGGTTTAGGATTTGGGGTTGAGGGCTTAGGGTGTGTTTCTGAGCCCTAGAAAGGCAGCTAAAACCGCAAGAGCCTAAACATCTCCCCCACACTTCCTGCCAAAACTCCTGGTGAAGTCTCTCCCGACAGCTGCTGTAGGGGCCTTAATAATTAGAATGGGTTTGGGGGCATATTCTACTATAGTCATAATAAGGAACCCCCAAACCCTATTCTGATTAATAAGGCCCCTACATTACTCCACAACACATGGGACCTGTAAGATGCTGGTTGCATATAATCTACTGTTCCTAGCCGAGCCCTTAACCCGAATTCCTAAACCCTAAACCCCTAAACCCGTAACCCTTGACCCGAACTACTTAACCCCTATAGCCTGAAACCCTAAAACCCTAAAGCCCTAACCTCCAAACAGCTGAGCTTGCCTGGCTTCGCAACGACACCAAGTCGTCTGGAAGCAGACCCGCTGACAGCTTCGGCCAGCAGATCCGTGACATCGACGCCATAGAAGACCTGCCCATAGCTTAGGGCTTTAGGGTTCCTCTACAGGGAACTATAGGGGTTCCTTTAAAGCGAACTGTAAGCGCTCCGTTAAAGGGAACTATAAAGGTTCTACAAGGGTTTTAGGGTCCAGAGTTTTAGGATTAAGGGTAGGGTTTAGGGTTTAGGGTCTACGGTTTAGGGATCTATCTATGAGCCTAAGCGACTCGAAAAAACCAGTGATCAAGGAATGTCACTGACATCATGTTGAGGATCCTTCTACACTTTGCTACTTCAGCAGCATACCTCACTGCGGATCACAGGTATGGTACACAATGGAGCTTTCTCTTGGTGTGTGGGGTTTGGGGTTAACCCAAACCACTATGATTAGTGTTAGTGTTTAGGGTTTAGAGTTTAGTAGGGTGGAACGATAATATCAAGAAATCGCAACAAGGAGGCCTAAACATGTAAGTTTCTTACTAGGCTCCCTACTAGCCCCTTCACAACAACGACACCCTTTTTTTCTATTCTACTATTTGGTTTTAAACACAAGGGGCAACAAGGTACTACTGAGGAACCTAGTCCCCAAACCCTAAACCCTAAAAACCTAGTCCCCAAACCCTAAACCCTAAACCCCTAAACCCCTAAACCCCTAAACCCTAAACCCCTAAACCCTAAACCCCAAAACGCTGAACCCTAAACCCCTAAACCCTAAACCCCCAAACCGTGAACCCCTAAACCCCGAACCCCTAAACCCCTTAGGATCCAGGTAGGCCTTAGGGGCTTGTGAAACTGGGCTTCGGGCCGAGTCAATCTCATCGTTCAGCACCAACTCACAGTTCACGCGATCCTTAGCGAGCTGCCCAGACCCCCGGGAGGATCCTAAAAGTAGATCCCTTAAGGGTTTAGGGTTTAGGGTCTTAAGGGGGTTCCTATAAAGTACCCTTTAGTAGCTAGGGTCCCAAATTAGGGGATCCACTTTTTAGATCCTCCCGGGGGTCTGGGTAGCGAGCTTTAGGGTTTGTCGCTTATAGGGATTGGGGTTTAAAGTTTAGGGTTCAGGGATTAGAATCTGGGACTAAGGGCTTAGGATGCAGAGTTCAGGGCTTGGGGTCTTGGACACCAGGTTTGCAAGGCAGCGCTGCCTCTAGGAATTTGGGATGTCCCCAGAGCCTCCAAAACCCCTTAATTAAGGAATATGCCTGAAATTATAATAGGATCCCTACTATGATGTAAGGTAATTTTTTTTTTAATTAAGGGGTTTTGGAGGCTCTGGGTCTCACCGGAAGGTCGACGTGCAGAACCCTTGTTAGACCCTCATAGATCCCTTAAAGTAGATCCCTTATGACAGATCCCTCAAAGTGCATCCCTAATAGTAGATCCCTTATAGTCTTGTAGTACCTACAAGAGATCCCTTAAAGAAGATCCCTTACGATAGATCCCTTATAACTATACTAGAACTTATGTTTATGGAGCCCATTTTGGACCTCTGCAACCGGAGCAGCGTCGCGCTGCTTGGCGAACGTCTGGAAGCCACAGCTCAGGGCATCGCAGGCAGGAAACTGCAGCGAAGCGCAGGCGGCCCCACCGAACTGCAGACCTGGGCTAAACCCTAAACCCTAAACCCCAAACCCTAAACCCTGATGGTTCTAGGCTTTAGGGGATCAGGGGTCTAGGAATTTGGGGGTTTAGGGGTGTGGGGGTTTAGGGGTTTAGGGGTTTAGGGGTTGAGGGGTTTAGGGGTTTGGGGGTGTAGGGGTGTAGGGGTTTAGGGGTTTATGGTCTAGGGTTGTAGAACTAGGGGCTGTGAGTCTTTAAGGTTTACCTGGACCCTGAGAGTCCTACGTTTGCAGGGCTCCTTATTATGCTTTCCTTAATTTCTCTTATATACTGTAGGTCCTCAAAAAGGTTGAGGTTATGGTGCGGTTTAGGGCGTACCTTGGGCCTATATAAGTCCTGCGAGTTCCGTGGCGTCGGATCTACTTCTCAAAGGGTTAATGCCGATCCCCTTATCGCATGTAAGGGGCAGCAGAATTGCATACTGCCCAATAAATCTTGTATAGAACTCTTATAGAACCCTAAGCCGTAAATCCTGAACCCTGAACCCTTTATGGAACCCTTATAGCCTCATAGAACCCTTATCTAAAGCCCTTCCAGAGCCGGCCAAGAAGCAAGACAAAGTTGTTGGGTCGCCATGGCTAACATAGACGCAATCCTCGCAGCGGGCGAGCAACGGACAGAAAGCTACGGTTTTGGGTTTAGGGTTTGGCTTTAAGGTTTACCTGGAGCCTATATAACCCTCTGTCTCAGGGCTCCCCATTCTGACTCGCTTAGATCAGTCCTTAAAGGGCTAGGTTATGTGGGGTCCCGGTAGGGTTTGGGAGTGGATTTAGGGTTCAGGGTTTAGGGTTTAGGGTTCAGGGTTTAGAATGTAGGATTTGGGGCTTAGGGTCTGCGAATCGGACTGTGAGGCTGCGACCGAAGAGCCAGCCTTCAAGCCGTAATCTGGGGAACTAGTGAGCTGAGTAGAACGAGGTCTTAGGAAAGGGGTAGTGCTCTAAATCAGGGCCCCTTTTTAGGTCCCAAATTTGGTACGGCACCCTTATAAAAGGACCCCCAGAAGGGACCCTAATATTAGAAAACTACCCATATAGTATGCTATACTGACTGATTTCAATCATAGTTTTGTGCATCCTTCGTTGGTTAGAATTTACAGAACTAGGACATAATTTCGAGTTTTATACAGGGCTTTGGGCTTAATACATTAGAAACACGGACAGAAGCGGGTCTGTTACAAATCAGTCAGGCCCCCATATCAACCTCGACCCCTGCCCAGCGTCCTCTTCTTCGGCACAGAGTTCCTGGCAGGCCTCGTTCTTGGTTGCGGGATTAGGGTGTTTGAATTTAGGGTTTAGGGTTTTGGATTTAGGGTTTAGGGTGTTTAAGTTGTTGGGCCAAGCCGCAACAACATGAACCCTGAACCTGCAACCTTAAACAGCACAAGCGGCCCGCAAAACCCTCAACCCCTCAACCATAGATCTTAACCACCTAGCCCCAAATCGTAGCCGTAACGGCCCAGAAACTGCAGTCCGTAATATGAGAAAAAACCCACAACACCGTGCTCCCACCCACAGAAAGCACAAAGAAAAACGGATAGGGTTGTCTTCTAAACCAGCTGTCGATTTCAACAGCCCCAACAAGTATCCATCTACGGAAGCCAGAAAATTGCCCTAAACCCTAAACCCTAAACCCTAATGGAACCTTATTGTCCTCATGCCCTTCACGTAAAGTAGAGGGACTTCCAGCACTAATCATCCTAAACCCATGTACCAGCCCAGAGAGCCCAATACCCCTTAATTAAGCAATATACCTTAAATGATAAGGGGCTTCATATTATGATTTAAAGCAATATTCCTTAATTAAGGGGTATTGGGCTCTCTGGGAGCTTTCTGGGTTCACTGCAAACAACCCGGAAAATTAACAACTATCCCAAATCGGCAGGTAGTAAATAACCGGGGGCGACCTCAGCCGACTCCACGCCAAGAACGGATCGCAATGGCACACCACCTGGACGCGCCACATATCTTGAATGTTTAAAGGTTTTGGCTCGGGGTTTAGAGGTTTAGAGTTTCCGGTTTAGTGCTTTAGGCTTAGCTAGGTCCTTTAAGCTTTCATTTGTGGTACTCTTTTTGAGGGTGTTTCGTGGCCGGGATCTTTCTATTTAGGGTCTCTCTTATGGTCCCTTCTTTTCTCAAACTCCCATACTGCACGGCTGACGGACAACATCCAACTCTATCCACATTCATGAAAAATCCATATCACTCTCACAATCTGGGGTACGCAAAGTGTAGAGTCATGCAGGGTTTTGTCCATAAGGGATTTCGGACCAAGGGGTTCCTCTCATAGTCAGCCCTAAAAACGAAATCCGAAACCTTTGTAGTTTCTCAATGAGCTTTTGTTACCCTGTCACTGGGCGTTTAAGTAACCAGGGAGAAAAGAGTATAAACTTTTATTCCATAATGGTTCCTTTAAGAAAAAAGCATTAAAGTATGGTACTCCAAAGCCCAGTTTGTTACCCCTGAAAACCTACCCTACCAGGTTGGAGGGGCTCAGGAGTCCTGCAATTTTCCTGGTTTCCTTCGGACCCGGTGAGAGGCCCTTCAGCAGGCCCCACGAGCTCTATGCCCCCAAAAACTTCCGCCCAGGGCGCTGCACAGGCCATCTCCGTGGAAAGCGAAGTTCATCACATTTCGCTCCCCGACCTCTGAAAAGCAGTTGGGACGCTGCATTTCCAAAGGCTTCAAATTAGTCTACAAGGGGTGTACAGGTTTATCTGGACTTAGTTGTTGAGTTCATAAGCCCCAAAAAGTGTACACTTTCAGTTTTATACTGGGTAATATTATCCCAAAAAGTGTAAAGTGCATCCACTCAGCTACTAAGGATCTTATATTCCCGGTTTCGCACGAATACAAGTTCTGAGAGGGGGAATATTACAATCAAACATATTGGAGAACAGGCACCTGCGGCCCCAACCCCTAGAAACGAGCAGAAGACCCGATATACATGCAATCACAGTGCCAGATGTCTTCGCTCTAGATACTCCGGCCCCGATATCAATCAGGAGCTTAAAGGTCTGGGGTTTCGGCTACTTAAAGCCCCGAAGCCCCAGAACCCTAAACCCCCAACCCAAACTCTCAACCCCAACCCCCAAAAAACCCTGAACCCTAAACCCTAAACCCAGAAAACCCTGAACCCGAAACCCTCGCCCTACTCGAAGCCCGCTCTCTGCCTGGTACGCAGCATACTTGTAGTTCTGGCGCCCTTCTCCTGGCACCACCGATGTCCACTGTGGCTCTGAGGGAGCCTCCCAAGAAAGCTCCGATCTTGGTGGTTTCGGGTTCGTGACTTTTTTGGGTGGGGTTTAGGCTTTAGGGTTTACTTAGACCTCCCAACTACCCGGAGCATAGGGGCTCTATTACGAGGCACTTGTGGGGTCCTGGTAGGGTTTAAGACTGAGGGTGTTAAATCGGGGCCTGAATATTGGACTAGGGGTGCTTTTTCCGTGTTCTTGTCTACCGGAACGTTGCGGAATCGGGGTGCATTTTAGCTTGTGTTGAAGATTGGGTTGCCCAGTCTACGACGAAAGAGATGAAGTTGAAGCCATGCACATCCGAAATGATAAGTGTTTAGCGTTTTAGGGTTTGGGGTTTTAACACCCCAAACACAAGTGTTGAGGCTCTCCCTCTCCCACCTCGCCGGGCGCGCAGTTGCCTCAGTTTCCAGTGCGTTTCTTGTTGAGCAGTCGGCAACATTCGGGCGAGAACGGCTCCAGTCCCCGTTTGAAAGACTGTAGGGTTTGGGGTGTAGGGACTGCGGGGACTGCTATTCTTATAGTTCCAATTACCTCGAACTGTCGTGATCAGCAGTCCGCTATTGCCATGAGCTATTCCCCTAGCCAGAAACCGTAGACCCTTCAAGCGTAAAAACCCAAGCCCCTAAACTGCACCCCAAACTATTACTTGGCCGGCAAGGTACCAGGGAACCCCACCTCTTTCTCGAGGCCTTCGCAGCGGGGCCAGGCATTGCGCTCGTCCAAAGCATCCTGCCAAACACTGCAAGGTTAAAGCTTAGGGCCTCAATAATTACAAGATGGTTTGGGGGCACTGTTTTTACTTTCGAGGAACCCTCTAAAGACAGCATGTTTAACTACTGTTCTATCTCTGACCCTATGTTGAACTCACAACTTCCGGGTTCTTCCAAAACCCAGCCCGGCACTCGCCTGCAGCGAAGAGTACAGGTCGAAGTCTGTGTGGAGTCCTCTCCAAGTGCCCAGACAATCCAATGTTCCTTAATTTTGGAATATACCTTAAATCATATTAGTGATCCTACTAGAATTTAAGGCACATTCCTTAATTAAGGAATACTGGAGTCCTCTCCAAGTCAAGCCACCCCAAGAAAGCGGAGCACTGAATTTTTTAGGGGCTCAATATAATGAGAGAGAGAGAGAGCTATACTAAGTATAAATGTTAATATCCTATGTTGGGGGCGTACTTGGCGGATCAGGATATTGGGGGGCGGGGTATAGGCACCGAATGAAGGTTATCCTAACACTAACCTTACCTACAAGCTCTTCATCATGTCCTCTAAACTCTGAACTCCTCATGTTTCTCATGTTTGCAGTTTAGGCAGCATGAGGCTAAACCCTAAACCTTATACCGTCTGAAACGCAAAACACTTGGAACAAAGCCACCTTCGTGGAATCTCACGAAGAGCGGTTCATTACCAAATGCAGCCCACCCTGAACCCCAAACCCACCCGAAATCCCCAGCCTTCAAAACCCCCAAGCCCTAAACCAAAGCGAAGGCCAGGACCCAGCTGAAAGCGTAACAAAAACTAAACCCTAAGTCAACCTAGAGTCCAAAAGCCCCAGACCATCGAGCCCAAACTTTTTGACCTTCCGGACAACATCCCTGATGTTAAGCCTAAGGCTTAGGATTCAGGTAAGGGGTGCCAAGGACCGGCCAAGAACCTGGCTAGTATTCTGGAGAGTGTGTGACTACCTGGGCCATGAGGGTTTAGGGCTTAGGGCTCAGGGATTTTAGGGAGTATGTGACCAGCAGGTCCTTGGACCCTAAACCCTAAACCCTGAACCCCTGAACCCTAAACCCCTAAACCCTAAACCCTAAACCCTTGGACCCTTAGGGTTCAGGGCATTTGGACCTAGTAGAGTTCCCGCAAATAGCCTTGCCCGGACCATGCGGAGACAACCCCGCTGTAGGCATCCCAGGTATCCAGGCCCGTCTTCCGCCTGCCAGAAAAGTCAGAAAGAAGAAACTTCGTTTAGGGTTTAGGGTTTAGGGTTTGGAGTTTGGGGTTTGGGGTTTAGGGTGTAGGGGTTTAGAAACAAGAAAGTTCCCCAAGGTGTTTAGGGTCTATGGTGTAGGATTTCGAACGTCTAGGGTTTAGGGTCTAGGGTTAAGTGTATGTACGTTAACGACCGGGCTTCTTTGAAATCTACCGCCCCTTTTTCTAGGGCTAGTTGCCTGCACTGGTTTCCCATTTTCTGTAGGTTGGCCCGCCCAAACCCTAAACCCCTAAACCCCTAAACCCCTAAAACCTAAACCCCTGGACCCTAAACCCCTAAACCCCTAAAACCTAAACCCCTAAACCCTAACCCCTAAACCCCTAAACCCCTAAACCCCTAAACCCTAAACTCCTAAACCCTAAACCCTAAACCCCTAAACCCTAAACCCCTAGACCCTAAACCCCTAAAACCCTAAACCCCTAAAGCCCTAAACCCCTAAACCCTAAACCCCTAAACCGGGTTTAGAGTTTGGAACTTCGGATCTTCGTTGGGGTTTGGCATCTCGGCCCCAGGGTGCGGAGTCTACCCAGAGGCTCCTACCCTATCCCTTGTTTAGGATACCTGGAGAGAGAGAAGAGAAGAGAAGAAAAGAGAAGAGAAGAGAAGAGAGAAGAGAGAAGAGAAGAGAACGAGACATGGAATGGGAATGCGTATGCTTGTTACTCTTTTAGTGTCTGCATGTAGCATACATACATATACCGCATACCTAAATAACCTTTCATCAGCTACATAAACAGATGGATAGATGGTTAGATAGTTATATAGATAGGTTTTAGATGGATAGAATGATAGGTGGAAAGATGGAAAGACCGACAGATAGGTAGATGGATGGATAGATAGATACTGCTCGGCCGCAAAACCTCACTGAAACTCTCGAGCCTTGCTGTGGGGTGTAGTCTCGAGCTATATGGGGCAAAAGGCTCTAAGGAATATAAGCCCCAAACCCTCAAAACTCTAAACCCTAAACCCTAAAACCCTAAACCCTCAAGCCTCAAAACTCTTACAGAAATTCCGGGGCCTCATGTAGATCTTCTTGTGGCTATCAACACAGTCCTGGCATTCTCGTCGAAGAATGCCTGGGGCTGGGCAGAGTGAAGTGGGGCTTCGACTTAAACCGGTTCCTCTTCAAGAGCTCCTATGAGGGCTCCTTATAAGGGCACAGAGTCCTCCAAAAACCTTGCTCTGCATATCAACTCCTCATTCCTGTGCTGATGGAGTTGCCCCAAACCCTACCACCCCAAACCCTAAACCCTAAACCCTAAAGCCTGAACCCGAAACCCTATAAAACCCGACCACCCCAAACCCTAAACCCGAAACCCTGAAGCCTAAACCCTAAACCCGTCCACCCCAAACCCTAAACCCGAAACCCTAAAGCCTGAACCCGAAACCCGGCTACCCCAAACCCGAGAGTCTCCCCAAATGCCCTCAACTCCGAAACCCTCCCTGAGCCCCAAAACGTAACCCTAAATCCTAAAGTCCTGAACCCTAAATCCTAAAGCCGAAATCCTAAAACCTGAACCCTAGATCCTCATCCCTTACACTAGAATCACTAGAAGCCCAAAAGTTGGAAACCCAATAGCCTCAATCCTGAAGAGTCATGTATAGGGAATCCCAGCACTATTTGGCCTTAATCCGGTTTCCAACTTTATGGGGTTTACTGTAAACCCAGACCCCCAAAAGGGATCTAAAACGTAGATCCCCTAATTTGGGACCCTAGCTACTAAAGGGTACTTTATAGGAACCCCCTTAAGGGATGCCCTAAACCCNGGGGTTTACTGTAAACCCAGACCCCCAAAAGGGATCTAAAACGTAGATCCCCTAATTTGGGACCCTAGCTACTAAAGGGTACTTTATAGGAACCCCCTTAAGGGATGCCCTAAACCCTAAGCCCTTAAGGGATCTACTTTTTGGATCCTCCCGGAACTCTGGGAAGCCGTAAAGCCCAAAACCCCGCCAAATCCCTGAGTCCCAGTATCCTCTTTGCCAGGTTCCCGAAAACCCTAAACCCTTAATCCAAATTAAACACCTAAACCCCTAAACCCCCAGACCCCTAAACCCCTAACCCCTAAACCCCTAAACCCCTAAACCCCCTAAACCCCTAAACCCCAAACCCAACTTAAACACATAAACCCTAAACCCTGAACCTAAGCTCTACCGTAGTATCTTCTTCGCCAGGATGCCAGTGCCCGCGTCTCTGAAGCGCGTGTTGAACTCCTCCCGAGGACCCCGGTGCCACGCAGCAGGATTTTAGGGTTAAGAGTTGCAAGGTTTAGGGTTCAGGGGTTCAGGGCTTGGGGTTTGGGGTTTGAGGGTCAGGTGTCTCTGAGAGTTTCTGACAAGTAGAAAGATTCTAAGCAAGACCCAACAACACCCAATAGCAAAAAAAAAGCCTGAGTATCGCAATTCCTACATAATCAGACTAGTCCTAAACCCTGAACCCTAGACCTTAACCCCTGAAGGCCCTGGGCCTTAAACCCTGAACCCTAAACCTTTAACCCTAAACCCTGCTACCCCTTACTTTTGGGAATCAAGGTCCTCAGTGCCCAGCTCGATCTGACCAAAAAGGCCTGCACAGAACTTCCCCAGGCTTCCTTTAAGGGTTCTTTCAAGGGCTTTAGGGTTCCTTTAACAGATTTTTCAAGGGTTCTAGGGTTCTTCAAGGGTTTTCGGCTTCCTTTAAGGGTTGCTATAAGGGTCTGTTGAACTTGTTTAAAGATACAGCATAATCAACGCACTCGTCCGAGTCTCGTCGTGCAGCATGAGCGCCGTGGCGACGAGACCAGCTGAAGGCATGGAAAAGACTTTCTACTGATGCTACTGTACTCAAAAGGCTAGGCAGGACAAGATGGATGCCTTTGGAGTGCAGCGTCCGGAAGCTGATCGCAGGCTTGGGCAGCATACCTCGGGAACTGTTGCTGCTGGAGGCGTTACATAAAACTGTCTCCCGACTTGCTGTGAAGCAGGAGGGGTTTAAGTAGCAGTATTCCCCTGGAGTACTGAAGCCCCTATATCACTAGACTATCATACACCCAAACCCACTTCATTTTGGTAAGGCCCCATGTATTGGGATCCCAGAAGCTCCATGAAACGCCATAAATATCCTGAGGGCGGGAAACAGAGATCGGGAGGGCGGACGAGACCCCAAACCCTAAACTCTAAACTCTGGATTCTAAATCCTGAACTGCTGCGGGTCTCCTGCAAGTCTCGCAGCAGCTGCTGTAATCTTAGGCAATATATAAGGTGTAGAGTTCGTCGGAGGCTTCTTAGAGCCCTTAGTTCCTTGAAGGGATACTAAACCCTGGGCATCAAAATGGCCCAAAAGCCTTATATAGTATGGTCTTTGGGCCCAAAAGCCTTAATATATGAGTCCTTAGATTCCTAGGGAAAGGGCTCTGTGATTCTACAAGGGTTCAGGGCGCGCAAAGAGGCTCAGAGTCGAAGGCTCCTGTTCAGCTTCATTGAAGGCAGGGCTTAAGGGTTTAGGGTTAGGGTTTAGGGTTTAGGGTTTAGGGTTTAGGGTTTAGGGGCTTAGAAGGTTTTTCTGTCTTTTCGGGCTGACGGCTTTCGGGGTTTATTTCTTACCGGGTTGCGGATGTGCTTTGTTGTCGGGTTTAGTTTAGGCTTTAGGGTTTGGCGGTTAGTTTCTGAAGGACAAACCTGCCAAGGATACGAAAAGTGCTTCTTGCTGAAGAAAATGTCATCTCGACACACGGGATCCGCCAGAAAGCCCTAAAGTATCGGGTTCAGGGTTTACGGCTTAGGGCAGATCCCTAAACACCAACCCCAGCTGTGAGACGAATGAATCCTTCTAATGTAGGAACCTGATTAAGAAACCCTGGGCCTATATCCCCAAAATAGTAGGATTCATACAAGGAACCCTAGTAAAGGCCCAAGGTTTCTTAATCAGGTTCCTACATTAGGATCCCAACCCCCGTGCCAAGTCTGCCATGAGGGGCCCGTAAGTGTTGAGAAAAGGGCGTTGGGCAAATTGTACTGCAACTATCATAAGGAACCCTATATGTAAGGGATGATGTAATTCTTGCCCCCTATGCTACAACCTGAGCCCTAAATCATCTAGGGACAAAAAAGGAAGCCTGTTCGTAAGTATTCCGACTCCTAAATCACTATAAAGGAACCCATTTAATAAGTATTCCGACTCCTAAAGTGCTCGTCCAGGCACGGAAGGAGCAGTAGCGAGCCGCTTGTGATCCAATCGATGCCTTGGGCAAGGCGGCAAGTAACGTGGGAGATTCTGAAAATTAGGGGTACCTTATTTTGGGTTCCTTATAATAAGGATCCTACTGTTTAGGGTACTATATTAGGCTTCCCTATTCTCGGAAACTCCCATGTAGACCCGATTCTAGGGTCGAGGGGCCTGGGTTTCGGGTCTAGGGCCTAAACTCTAAACCCGAAGCCCTACACCCTGAACATCCCTGAACCCTCAACCCGAACAGTCGAGGGTTGAGGGTTCGGGTTTTCTGATTCATGAACCCCTTCCTCCAGGGGCCTGACTATTTGAGGATGATCGTTATTCTCATTCGTACAACGGGGAAGCATTTTTCTGGATCAGGGTCTACACTATGCGAACAAGAATGTCCAGAAGCAGATGTAGTGGGGGCAAGGTTGGGGGTGGCATTCAATGCTAGGCAGGCCTCACTTCGGGGTACTTCTTTAGGAAAGAAGCCCGGAATCACGTGGACACCAACCCCACAACGGCCTCTCCTTCGGAAACCTTACGTAAACCGTAGCGTGAAGCCTGAACCCGGAAAGGCCGACAACGCGACCCAAAAGATAGAACGACACCAACTCTTACCGTGCCTTGTCTGCACCGAAAATACGCTTGGCTTTCGCCTGTGGACCGAGAACTAGCAGGT
Organism: Symbiodinium sp. clade A Y106; assembly: GCA_003297005.1. Taxonomy (NCBI): domain Eukaryota; class Dinophyceae; order Suessiales; family Symbiodiniaceae; genus Symbiodinium; species Symbiodinium sp. clade A. Next base: position 24,399 of record BGNK01004788.1, on the reverse strand, counting down.
CTCACACAGGGGGACTTCATGAGTAGAACAGTGTGTTGGGGGGTGTAGTCCAGTTACGAGGAGGAACCCCAAAGAACAGCCCTACACCCTAGAGAATAACATCAGTACCTACACCCCAAACCCTAAACGATAAGATTCGTACTAATTTCGCCTTCCATATTCGAGCTTGGGGTTTTGGGTCTGCTCCCCCCGGAAACCTTGTTTGCCAGAGAGCCGAAGCGACCCCTTAATCGGGAGATAGGGTTTAGTGTTTAGGGTTTAGCTCTAGTATCATGAGTTAAGAGATATTCCTCAGTTGCAGAGTACGGGGCTCTCTGGGACTGAGGATGCCAGTTCTCCAATCTTGAGGCATAAGAGTACTGCGGGGCGACCTGGGTTAAGGTTAGAGTTTGGGGCTTTAGTAGGAGCCCACAAAGACAGCAAAACACAAACCCTTGAGGCAAAGCACAACGAGGGAGTCGGGTAGGCTTCCATAGTCTATGTGGACACCGAACCCTAAACCCTCAACCCTAAACTCTCAACCCCAAACCCAAACCCTCAACCCTAAACCCTAAATTCTAAACCCTAAACCCTTCAAAAGTCCAAATTGGGGTGTAACTAATGGCGTGGGGTTTGCAGCATAGGCCCAGGTCTTCCGGTGCTACCATTTTGCTTGCTTTGCTGTCTTCATTTTATGGCTTAGGATTTAAGATTTAGGACTTAGGATTTAGGGCCGCGGGCTTAGGGTTTTCGGGCTAGGGTGTTGGGTTGTAGATGGTTTTTGCGTTTAAGGTGTATAGGTGCGTCTTGAGGTTGCCCCTGTCGCTTTGCTGGACAACTTCACTGCGCAAATGCCATGACTGCATGCAATCTCTTCCGAACCACCCCTCTCAACCGTCAACCAAACATGAGACCTCGCAACCAAATCCGAGCACTGCCGTGAATCCCGCCTTGTAGCTGTTAGGACCAGGTTTGACCCAGCCCGCTCCAGCACCCTCTCGATGAGCTACCTGTGCGGTCGACGGGTTCAATCTTGGCTCTGGCCTGGCAGACTGCCGTGACCTACGCTACGAGAACCGGGGAGCCAATGTAGGGTTCAGGGTTTAGGGGTTGGGTTATTGTAAGGGAAGTCTTGTTACGCTATGATTGTCTGTGGACTACACTATACAGGGATAACTCCTGATTATGAAGGCCCCTTGTGTAGCAGAGTTCGGTTGAGTAAGGGTCGTTTCGGCTGGTCGCCGTGAAGGGCAGACGCGCAAAGTTAACAAAAACACACGACCTAGATCTTCTAATTATTTAGGGTTTAGGGTTTAGGGTTTAGGGATACAGTATACAACGTAAATTATAGTAGGACCCCTACTATGACTTAGGGTATACTGTTTGCTACGGCTGATGGACAAAATCCTGCATTACCCATTATAAGGACTATACCATAATTCCCATAGTTTAGGGTCCTTAGGGTCATGCAGGATTTTGTCCATCAACCGTAGGGGATTTTGGAAGATCTGGATATGGCGAAGGGCTGGGAGGTGCCTTAAGGATCAGACAGCTGCAGCCTGGGGTTGTGCCTTCTGTTTCTCTACGGTTTAGGGTTTAGGGTTTAGGGTTTAGGGCTCTCGCCGGGGAGGCAGGGCAGCCATTCACAATGCGGTGCTTCAGAACCACTCGGTTCCTGAAACCTACGGGCATCTTACTTGGAGGGATCTCTAGAATAAGGACCCACAAATTGACCGGCACTGGCCCCGGTTCTCTAAGTGAGGAGGAGATTGATATCCTAAACCCTCTATCCGGGTTTAGGGTTTAGGGTTTGGAGCTAGGATCCTAATTATAAGGACCTCGAAATAATGTATACCCAGGGCTTGGGTTGGGGTTTGGGGCTTAGGGTCGCAACCCAAGCGGCATCGATCTTGTTGTTGCTGCAGTACAGCTCCCATCGGTTCTGCAACTCCCTCGGTCCGCCAAGAAGATTAAAAGGGGTTTGGGTTCTTTTGGGTTGAGGGTTTAGGGGCGTTTGGGTTCTTTCCAAGCGTCCCTCGTGCAAAGGCTCCTGTACGGATCTACGTGTTCTATATGGGTTGCAGGGTGTAGGGATGAGTGTTTGTGGCTGCTTAGGGTTTCATTGGGGTTGAGACCTTTAATTACTCGTAAACACAGCGTTTTACTTAACAGGAAAGAAGAACAGGAGAAAAAAGACAAACAACAGTGATAACGACAGTGCCCGCAACAAAGGAGCACTAATTACTCATGATAATAGGAATACTAATAGCAACATTAAAATTAGCAATAAAAAGTTTTTTAACAACAATCATACACATGATGACAACAATGATAAGCATCATAAGGATACGAATAGTCTGCAACAATAATAGCAGTCATCATACTAATCGCGATACATAGTGGTACTATTTAAACTAGCAGCAATAACAACAATCATATAATCCCTAAACCTTAGAACGCCTAAACCCCCTAGCTCCCTTAAATAAACCCTAAACCCTGGACCCTAACCGTGATCGATGCCAACTACTAATCTGCCGCCCAGCGGCGATCCCGGTGCCGCGCTGCCGCAATCAGCCCAGAAGCCGCCCGTGTCGTGAAAGTCGCCCTGTGGGTCGTTCACAGCTGGGGTCTGGCAGTTGGGGGTTAATGTATAGTAGAAGCCAGAAAGTTGGAACATGGCTTGAGGTGGATTAGTGCTAGGATCCCTTATACTTTACCTTAAGGGCACGAGGATAGTCATGTTCCAACTTTCTGGCTTCTACTATAGGAGACTGATTAAGAAACCTTGGGCCTTTATTAGGGTTCCTTAGATGAATCCTACGATTTTGGCGGTTATAGGCCCAGGGTTCCTTAATCAGGTTCCTACATTAGGGTTTCTCCCTAAAGGAAGTATAAGGTTTGCTTTAGACTCTAAGGGCTCCCTCAAGGCATTTAGGGGTTAGGGGCTTGGGGTTCAGGGGTTTACGGGTTCAGAGTTTAGGGGTTTCGGGTGTGAGCGCATTGGGTCCACTGGGATTTACGGCTTCTACTGGATGTTTACAATTCTATATGTGCTTCATGAGATCGTTTCGGGTTATTCCTTATTTGGGGTTAAGGTGTTGCGGTTCACGGGCTAGGTGTATGCCCCAAACCTCAAACTCAAACCCTGGTAGGAACCCTGAACTCTGAATCCTAAACCCTTACGTATAGGAACCCTAAACCCTAAATCCTAAACCCTTACGTATAGGAACCCTAAACCCTTTTAGGATTTGGGAATGCATATCCTTGGGATTTGGGATTTAGGATTACCCTTACGTATAGGAACCCTAAACCCTAAATCCTAAACCCTTACGTATAGGAACCCTAAACCCTAAATCCTAGAACCGTCTAGGAACCCTAAACCCAAAACTCTTATTATGCCCCAAACTTCAAATTATAGCCCTGACAAAAACCCTGAACCCTAAACCCGAATAGGAACCCCTAAACCCTAAACTCGTATAAGAAGGGGTTCAGGGTTCCTTCAAGTTTAAACATCCCAGCCTCGGCATCCTCGCCAGTAATCACCAGGTAGGCTCCTGGCGAAGAGGGGTTTAGGGGTTCAACGATTTGGGGGTGTTACGGGTTTAGGGGTTTGGAGGTTTAGGTATATCGGTATATTCTTCAGTTTTGGTTTGTGGAGTTTCTGCGAAGGTAGAATCCCATGCAGTAGGATCCGCAATGTAAGTCATTAAACATCGAAAGTAGCAGCCCTTGATGCTAAGAACCGCCCCTGTAGAACCGTCGGAAACCCTTAGAATGCTCAAACACCTGTCAACATCTCAAAAGCTCTGTCGGGAAGCTTCCACATGTCGTGTCTCTTCGGAAGCCTCCCTTAAATTTGCGGTTCCTAGTATAAGATACAGGATATTGCACACTTAATGAATGGCAAAACCTTTAACCCTAAGCCCTGCAAGAACCCCCAATGACGCAGATCCTGCGGACCCGCACAGAAACTTTAAAGCACCCATGTAGAATCCTTAACTGCCGAAGCCCTTAACACCCAAAATTTCTGATATAGGGGTCTTAACTTACCTTATAGTGAGAATAGGCAGGCTCTTGGGGCAAATTATGCCACAATCAGAAAAGAACCCCTGAGGAATACTTTTGCTAATTTTGAATATGATCAGTATTATCAGAATTACTGGTGTTATTGATATTAACAGGAGCATCAGCATTATTAGCTTTGATTGTACTATCAGCATTATGTCTACTATTAGCATCATTAGTATTGTGCGTAATCGCTGTATTATTATTGTTCATACTACTGCTGATGGACAAAATCCTGCATTACCCATTATAAGGAATATACCATAATTCCCATAGTTTCAAGTCCTTAGGGTCATGCAGGATTTTGTCCATCATCCGTAGTATCACCATTCCGGCTTCTAGATTGCCCGACCTGGCTTCACAGCGAAGCTGACGATGCGAATCTTTTCGGAGTCGCCTGACAGTCTGGGTTCCTTGCCCCTAGACGGTTTGGGGTTCTTTAAGGGAACTATAAAGGTTCCTTTTAAAGGAACTATAAGGGCTCCACAAGGTTTTAGGGTTTAGGGATTGTGGGTTTGAGGTTTTGGGGTTTAGGGTTTAGGGATTTTCGGATGAGGGTTTCAGGCTTAGGGAATTGGATTTCGCGTTTAGGATTGGGCTAGTTACTAGCGTCCCCTTACAGTCCCTGTTAACAATTATTGCATAATGCACCCTAGAACTATTCCAGCGATTAAGGCCCGTATTGAAGGGTTTTAGGGCATCGAGTTTCTAGTGTTTGGGTTTTCGGGATTGTGGGTGCTGGGGTTTCCGGTCTAACTTTCAAGGCTTCAGGGTTTTAAAGTGTAGAGTTTCTACGGTGTTGACGGGCTTCGGGTTTTGGGGTTTTGGGAGCTGGCAAACATCTTGTCAGAGCTTGCACCGGCCTTCTCCCATCCCGGCAAGGGACATCAAATCAACACCACCATACCTGGGCTCATGAAGGGTTTAGGGTTAGAACTTAGGGTTTCGGATTTAGGATGCAAGGCATGAAAAAGTAATGTGCATGTTTCTGGCAACACGGAACGGTTCGGACGAGGAACAGTACAGTCCTTATATCATCCCGCAAGGTAGTCCCTATCGTTTTAGGGCTTAGGGTTTAGGGGCCCTCCCTCCTCCACTCTCCCTTCAGCGCAAGTAATACGAGGAACACAACAGTCCCATCAAAACCACCACGTAATCTCTAAACAACAAACCTTAAACCCCAAAACACCTAAACCCTAAACCCTTAAGCACCAGTAGGACAAGGAGCAGGACGGACTTGAGATGGTCATTGATCTGGAAGACACAGGTCAATGTCTGGCGCAGAACGAGAGTGAGGGTTTAGGGGTTTAAGGTTTGGTTTAGAGTTTTTTTTGTGGGCTCTTTTCCAACTGCAGGTACAGCGGGAATTCCTATACTAGGAGGAGCCTGGGGTATAGAGGCTTAGGGTTTAGGGCTTAAGGTTTAAGGAGCAGCTTGCCGCAACCTCAAAACCCAAACTCCCAAATCCAAAACTCCCTGACCTTAAACTTCCCGCAACACAGAAAATTCGCCCCGCCGAGGCTTTTCGCATCTCCCCTAAATCCTAAATTTTAAACTCTGGACGCATCCCCCCAACCTTGGGTGGTGCCAAAGAAGTGTCGAGCGTGAACACGGCCGCGCCCGCACGATCCAAGTTCGGAAATGTGTTGACCTGAAAGGATTTGGGAATGTCCCTGATGAGGGGGATTCTTAAATCGCAAACCCTTAAATGCTAAACCTGTATAAAGATCCTTATGGAGGTCCTTATGCCCCATTGGCAGGGTCCGTTTTGTATCTGTACACATCCTTTTCGGGCTCTTGCAGAATCCCTAATCTCCCCTAAACCCCAAAAGCCCCCAACACCCCTCAAACCCCTAAACCCTAAACCCCGAAACCCCTGAACCCCTAAACAGCAAGTCCTCAGCTCCCGACGCCGTCTTTCTTCATACTCCACGGAACCGACGCAACTGTCTTCCAGTTGCCACCGTCGAAATCACCAATCCTTTCGAGGATTAGGGATTATGTATATGTACATCTGGAATCAGACATATACATATATGCATATACATATAAGTGTAGCAAGCAGTTGCACCTAGATATCTTAGAGACATGCATATGTTCACATATGTATATATGTACATGTGTACATAGTAGCTATACTTATGGGCCGTGGTGCAGTGAGAGTATGCTGTTGAGCCCGAGCTGCTGAACTTCCAGGTTGGAGAGAGGTCGGCAGCCCACGCCACTCTGCTTCGTCAAGGCCGGGGAGGAGGGCTCCTTTTCAAAGCCGAAGTTAGGTTTAGGGTTTAGGGTTTGGGGCCGAGGATTTAGTGAAGGAAGGGTTCCAGGATTTAGGGTTTAGGTTAGCATGTGCAGGGCCTGGGATGTATGTCTAATGTAGGGGCCTTAATGTATAGGGTGTGTTATACTAAATGTATAACACGGAACCCCAAAATAGTATAAGCAATGACTCAGGCCCCTTATAGACTTATAGTACACAGGACGCAAAAGTCTGGTCCCTGTTCAGGGACCTTAGTGAGCTCAACAGGCTGCAGTTCTGAAGGCTCATCGGGCAGTTGCACGAAGTAGGGTTTTAAGTATCGCTAATTTGGAGCTTATAAGCGGATAAAACTATAGCGACCCTACTTGCAACCGTACATACTAAGTCCCATGATCCTTCAAGTGCACACCAACAATCCCGACTTGAATCGAGATGTTGTCTGAAATAAACGCTGAAACCCTAAACCCACAGACAAAGCCAAACCATGGACCCTGAATCCCCGAAGCCCACCACAGAGCCCAATACCCCATGATTCAGGAATACAGCTTCGAATATGGCTTGAATGCAAGGCACCTTCCTTAAGTAAGCTGAATTGGGCTCTTCGTGCCTAACAGAGAACCGTATGGATACCATGCGTTCAACAACCCTTGTAGAGCCCTGAAGGACGACTGAAGGGCTTTTCCTACCGTGCCCCCGTCCTGCACGAACCGGATGCAACGAACACCTCGGCAGCGCGGGTTCGCGATGCATCTATACTTGCTTGTAACAGGCTACTTGGGGGGTGTTACTATCTATTTCGACCCTATGCCAGCGAAACGGGTGTGGAATTTGGGTATAGCTATCTGGGGCCTACTCTGGGATAGTATTGCCAACTAGGGACTCTAACTGGATGATAGTATTTGTGCATGTCTGTCTAAGGGCTTCTAAGAGGGCTTACTATGGGAGTTCATAATGGTTCTTTACTAGGTGGCGCTTTTAAAGCCTGTGAAAAATATTTGTAAATAAGATCCTCTTAATCCCAATGAGGGAAAATGTAAAATGTCCCAAAGCCCTACCTAGTTTAGGGTTTAGGGTTTATACTGTACAGAACTGGACTATAACATACTATACTACGTATGACCTACTGTTGTAGACAATACTGGCTATATAAGTCGTTGACCTCTCTCTCTTTTTCGCAGTTACCTTACATCAGTGTCTGCGAAACTGCGCAGTAAGGGCCCCGCCACCAAGTTCTCGAGCACCGATCCAAACCTGCCGCAAGATTAGAGTATATCTCTTTGTTCTAGAATACTAAAGTACATCGAAGTATAGTACACTAAAGTATCCCAAAAAAATATAGTAGAGTGGAGTAGAATACAGTAGAGTAGAACAGAGCATAGTACATTATAGAACAGTATAGTGCGCAGTATGGTATAGTAGCGTATCTTACACAATATCAGAGTATATTACTGTGCATTACATAGTCGTTGTGAATAAAATAATGAAATCGTATTGTATGAAAACCCTCCAAGGAAAGCTATAAGGGACCTAAACCCTAAACCCTAAACCCTAAACCATACGGGGCTTCTATGTGCTACCTCGTCTGGCTTCGAGTTTAGCGGTTCGGCGTTTAAACCTCTCAACCTCAACCCAGGCCCCAAAGCTTTACCCTGAAACCGTCAGAAGAGAAGCCTAAACCCTAAAGCCTATACCCTGAACCCTATAACCTAAACCCTAAATCCTAAACCCCAAACCCTATACCCTGAACCCTATACCAACCCTAAACCCTAAATCCTAAACCCTGAACCCTAAATCCTGAAGCCTGGCTCAACCCTTGAAGAGTCGCAGATTCGACCGCACGACCTCCTCTCTGTGGTGCGATGCAAGAAACGCTCAGAGATGAGGCCGACACCCGTATCCAGAACGACGAGGCCGCAACCCAACCCTAAACCCTAAACCCCTAAACCCTAAACCACGAAACCCTAAACCTTAGCTCTACACCCTGCACCTAAACCCTAAAGCCTAAACCCTGAGCATCGCTGAGCCCTTAGAGCACAAGCCCCAACCCTCAGCTCCTCCATAAAGACCTCGACCCTAAATCCCTCAACCTCATCGAAATCCTTATGGGAGTTTCCGAAAACCGTACCTTATTTGGGGTCCTTATAATAGGGATCCTATTATTTAGGGTGCTATCTTAGGGTCCCCTATTTTCGGAAATTCCCTTATAGTACCTGTCTGGAAACTGCTATAGCGTGCTGAGTACACACCCATTTAGTACCCACCCGAAACCCTAAACAACCCTAAACCGTAAACCCCATGACCCAAGCCCTAAACCCCAAACCCAAAGCTCTAAGCCCGAAGACCTAAACCCTGGACCCCACACCCTAAATCCTAAGCCTCTAAGCCCCTAGGCCCTAAACCACAAACCCTAAGCCCTAAACCCTGAACCCTACACCCCAAAACCCTAAAGCCCTAACTCAAAAGCCCCTAAGCCCCTAAGCCCAAAGCACACCTCGCTCGATCCGAAGTCGCCATCGGCTGAGCGGAGTTCCGCAGCAGTGCCCTCCTGCGGCGCAGAACAGGGCTCTTGCTCCAACGCCATAGGGCTGAGAGGGCTCCTTTAAGGCATCTATGGGAGATCTATATGGGTGGTTCTCAAAATTAAGGTCCCTTTGTGGATACCCTAAACATAGGTGCCGTACTATAGTAGGGACCCAAAAAGGAACCATAATTTTGACAACCACCCATATGGGTTTAGGGCTTGAGGGTTTAGGGCTTGTGGGGTTTAGGGCTTGTGGGGTTTAGGGCTTAGGGCTTTGGGCTCAGGGCTCAGGGTTTGGGGTTTAGGGTTTCGGCGTACGGGTTCTATAAAGGTTCTACACGGGATTGCGTAAAGCGGTGTTCAAGGCGCTTGATTCCTGGAAGCTACCATAATACGGGGACTCAGCTTCCTGATTATCGTATAGGTAACCTACAATACTTAGTTGCTGAGTTCATAAGCCCCAAAAAGTGTACACTTTCAGTGTTATAGTGGGTAATATTATCCCAAGAAGTGTAAAGTGTATCCACTCAGCTACTAAGATTAGGGCTCTTCAGCACGAACCTAAAGGCCCTTGGCAACAGAGAACCTAAATTCAAGTGCCCCAACCCTACCTATAGTCACTATAGTATCCATTGTAGTTCCTTTTTTGGTTAACCAAAATCTATACTATAGGATCCTAACCATAAATTTGGTTACCCCAAAAAAAGGAACTACAATGGAGACTATAGGTAAACCACGAAGCCCTCCATCCCAACCCTGAACTCGAAGCTGGAAGCCTACCTAAAACATCCTTCGAAAACGGGAGCCCCGAACCTTTAAGTCGCCCCTACACCCTAAACCCGAAACCAAAATCAAAACCAAAAAAACAAAACCAAAAAATAAAAAAATAAAAACATACCCTTGTAGAACCCTTCTGGAAGCAGCAAGAAACGCTTCTCGAGTCCTCGCCGAAGACATGGCTCAACTCGATTCCTCCACTCTGGGGGAATCTGCAGTGTAGGGGAACCAATAATGAGAATAGGGTTCCCTGTTTTAAGGGCTCTAGAAACATGGAAGGGATTAGTATAGGCGCCTGAATACTTGGAATACGGCCAGCTATCATTCAGGCTTCTTCTACATGACCTCCGGGCAAACTTCTGCACACCCTAGCATCTCGCACAAATTCCTGGGATTCACTACTGTGGCTTGGCTTCGCTGCTCCACCAAACCCCAACCCTACACCCTTAGACCCTAGACACTGATCCCTAAACCCTGCCTTGCGCCAGGCCGCTGACTATCTGCTTGTCGGGCGCGATCCTGGGCCAGAGTCATGATCGAGCCAAGCATGTAAGATGGCTCTTACCCTAAACCCTAAACCCTTAAACCCTAAACCCCTAAACCCGATACGAAACCCGTTTAGGGTTCAGGGCTTCGCATGACTGACTAAACGTAGTCTTCGGCTCCTCCCCATAAACTATATAACCCTGAACCCCTAAAGCCCTCAAGCCCTAAAGCCGTAAACCCTGGACCCCTACAGCCCTAAAGTTACTTGGATGGTTTCTTCTCTGGCGAGCCGCCCAAACTCCAGGGAGCTGCAGTCCTCGCTCGCCTCAACATTGGCCCAAGGATCGGAAAATGATCCGAGCTTTGGGCTTAGGGGTGTAGGGCTGAGGACTTCGGGTTCAGGGCTCAGGGCTTAGGAAATTTGCGGGGTTCAGGGCTTTAATTTAGGGCCTTGGGGGTTTATTCAGAGGGCTTTCGGGGCTTCAGGTTTAGGGTTTGAGGCTTTAGCGCCTTAGGGTTTAGGGCTTAAGATTTAGGGTTTCTTAAGATTTAGGGTTTAGGGCTTAAGATTTAGGGTTTCGGTCTTAAGATTTAGGCTTTAGGGCTTTAGGGCTTTAGGGCTCAGGGCCTTCGGGCTTAGGGCTAAGGCTAGAGGTATACCAGTCTTCATAAAAGGGTTGCATTCGTTGTAGAAAGCCGAAGGAGCTCGTGCAACAAAAAAATTCCTACAGTCGTACAGTTTTGGAGTTTAGGGCTTGGGGCTTGGGGTTTAGGGATAAAGTTCGGATCATTCCTCACCCCAAACGCGAGAAGCCGGTTGACTCTTCCAAAACCCCCCAAATCCCGTGAAGACGACGCCCTTCACGTCGCAGACGAGGCGCGAAGAATTGGAGCTTCGAGATCTTCCAGCAATTTCCTCGGTTCCACGACACGAGTTCGGGACCCAGACCGTAAACCCTAACCTAAACCCCAACCCTAAACCTTAAGCCGCTAGAAGTTGGAACCCTACACTCCTAGATCACCAACTCCATGCATCCGATCCATGAACCCGAAACAATGAACCACCAAAACCACTGAAACTCAAACCCTATAAACCTCGCGCAATATCAAGACATCTAGATATATGCCCTTAAATACTTTGTTTTATGTCTCTCCGTATCCACACAAAACGGTTCTTTCAAAGAAGACGTGCGCCCTCAAGCTGCTAGGACCCTGGACCGTAAGCCCTAAACCCTCAACCCCAAGCTCTAAGCCCTAAACCCTAAGCCCCTAAAACCCCTAAGCCCTGAACCCTGAACCCTAAACCCCAGTAGATCCTTTATAGGGTCCCTACCAAGAGTCGCTCTTGCTTCGCCCCGCGGCGGAAGGTGGAGGTGGTAAAGAGCCGCCAGGAAGGGGGCTTGTCGCGGCCTTTGGAGCTCTTCCTGAGATCCGAGCTTTAGGGCTTAGGGTTTATAGTAGAAGCCAGAAAGTTGGAACATGACTATCCTCATGCCCTTAAGGTAAAGTATAAGGGATCCTAGCATTAATCCTCCTAAAGCCATGTTACCCAACTTTCTGGCTTCTACTGTATAGGATCCCAACAGGAAACCCCACAAAACCCTAAACGGCAAACCGGGACCTTAAATAAAGGAGCGTGTAGGGTTTAGGGTTTAGGATTTGGGCTTTGTAAGGGTTTAGGGTTTAGGGTAGTCACTGCCCTTGGGACCGAGCTTCATCAGGGTATTCAAGCGTCTCTTGAGGTTGAGGGTTCAGGGTTCAGGGCTTAGGGGTCTTAGGGGCTTAGGGTTTAGGGCTTAGGGGCACAGGGGCTTTTTTGGGGATCGAAGGCTTCATGGAGCTTTTTTGAGGCGTGTAGTGGTTGTATGTGGGTTACTGGAGTACATGCTATATAGCAGCCTGCTTCAGAGCATCCGTAAACCCTAAACCCTAAACTTGGAAACCTAAACCCTGAACCCCAGTAGCCTACTCCAGAGCAACCCTAGACCCCTAAACCCCTAGACCTTAAACCCTAAACCCCGGATTTCCCAAAGAACAAGGCATCTGGGAGGCACCGGGAGCGCGGATCTTCGGAGTTTGGGAGTTGCAGCCGAGATTCAAGGATCTTCAGTTCCGGGGTTCGGTCTAGGGTTTATGATTTATGGCTGAGGTTCAGGGTTTGGGGTTCAGGGTTTAAGATAGGGTTTTATGGTTTAGAATCAAGGTTTAGGTTTCAGGGTTCAGGGAAAGTTGAGGGCTTATGATTTTAAGACTTACCTATAGTCTCCATTGTAGTTCCTTTTTTTGGTTAACCAAAATCTATATTATAGGATCCTAACCATAAAATTGGTTAACCAAAAAAAGGAACTACAATGGAGACTATAGGTGGGTTCAGGGTTTGGGGTTCAGGGTTTAGGGTTTAGGGGTCATGAGGGTTTTGTTTGACTTTAGACAGGAGGCGCGCGAAGAAGGACAATATTTTGCTGAAAGGTTTTTCAGCCAGCAGCCCACCGGGAACAGCCAGCCCGAGTAGTGTTGTTAACGTTGTAAGTTAACCCACTGGCCCTGAATTCCTACAGTGAACCCCAGAAAGTTGGAACATGGGTTTAGGAGGATTGGTGCTAGGATCCCCTATACTTTGCTTTAAGGCCATGAGGATAACGATGTTCCAACTTTCTGGCTTCTACTGTAATAGAGCTCGTCTGACCTCAAGATTCCTGGAAGGAACACTGAAACTAACTCGCCTAGAACCCTCACCTCTTGCGCCAGGCATCGCGAAGGTTGCAAACATCGTGTTGCCAGGCACCAGGAGCGTATCCTCCTCAACATCAGGGGCTGTGCCGGCCGCGAACTTCGGGATGTTGAACTCTCTACCAAACATGTCTGTCCCTGATAGTACGGCTTCTTATGCTTACAGTATCCCGTAAAGAACACTGTAAAACCCTAAACCCAACCCCTCTAGCCACTGAACCCTAGTCCCGCATCTCGACGTTAAACCGTTAAACCCTAAACCCTAACTAAACCCTCGACCCGTAACCGGACGCAACAGCCCTGCAAGTCCTGGCACTTGTCGTAGCGGAGACATGAGCCATACTCGGAGGTGTCCGTACCTGCTCATCCCTAAACCCTCAACTTTAAACAATAAGCCCCAAACCCAAAACTCTAAACCCTAAACCCTCAACTTTAAACAATAAGCCCCAAACCCAAAACTCTAAACCCTAAACCCTCAACTTTAAACAATAAGCCCCAAACCCAAAACTCTAAACCCTAAGCCCTAAACTTTAAACAATAAGCCCCAAACCCAAAACTCTAAACCCTACACCTTCAACCCTGGCCCAGGGACAGGACTGCCTCCCCTGGGGGCTCCCTTTATCACATGTCGAAACCTCGGGTACGTAACAGTCTATGATAGGGCTACTCTTCAGGTCCTAATGTATCAAAATTATGAATATTATCCAACTGTTACTGAGTGGGGGCAGTGCCCAATCGAAACCCCTCATGAGCAGAAAGCAAGAAAAGATCTCCCAAAGGGAGCCAGAGGAGCGGCGGGTCCAAGATCCTAAACCCTAAACCCTAAACTCTAAACCCTAAACCCTAAACTCTAAACCCTAAACTCTAAACCGTGGGGTGAAGGATTGGAGTCGTGGATCCGAACACCGAATGCATAGATCCAGACCCTCAACCTCCCTGGCCTTTTTCAAACACCGAAAATCGAGGTTCGGGGGTTGGAGTTTAGGTTTTTTTTTTCAGGCGCTCCTTTTTTGACCAGCAGATCCGTTTGCTTGCCAAAGATCCCCATGGGGAGAGTTTAGGGTTTAGGGTTTAGGGTTAGCCGGGTTTAGGGTTCAAGAACCCTAGATTCTAGGGCTGCGCTCAATCACTTTCCATTCCCCTTCACGCCTCCTTCGTTGCAGGAGAAGTAGCGGCAGTCGGCCTCGCGTTCGCAGAGCTTCTGGCAGCCGCTGATGCCTCGGAGCGGTTGACGATCCCGTGTTTTTGGTTCAGAGACTTCATATAGGTGCATTGATAACCAGAATAGGCTCTTGGGGTATATCAATCGTATGATTCTGATGGTAATGTTATGAAAAGGAACTTCGAGGAATTGTAGTGCTAATTGCGGAGGCTTAAACCCTCATCCCGAGGGGCTTTAGGAGTTTTGGAGTTGGTGGGTCTAGGGCCTAGGGGTTAAAGGGAGCACCCGAGACTTTTCAGGCTTTCCGGCTTGGGGGAGACTACAGTGCAGCTACGGTTGATGGGCAAAATCCTGCATTACCCATTATAAGGAATATACCGTAATTCCCATAGCTTAGGGTCCTTAGGGTCATGCAGGATTTTGTCCATCAACCGTATCTCAAGGAACCCTAAGGAATACGTTTGCTGCTGGTATTCTTTAAGCCCTAAACCCTAGGCTTATGTTTGTCTATGTGACTTCCTCAAAGCCCCTAAATCGTAAACCCTAAACCCTTGGGGCTCTGGTCTTAACTTAGGCTCAGTTGCTCGGCACGGCCCTCGCTTTCCGCAGAAGCCCGTCCTTGCAGTGGCCACCTGCTCGCCCAGAGGGTCCCACATACACTACCATTATGGAATTAGGTCCCCAAAACCAAAACAGGGATGGTTTTTTTGGGGCCTAATTCCATAAATAGTGTATATGGACCCTCTGGGTCGGGTTCCTTTAAAGGTCCATTCAAGGGAAGATTCTTCAAACTGGATGGCCGTAGGGTTCAACGTTCAGGGCCGCTTAGGGTTTGGGAGTTTATGGGTTTAGGAAAAAGATCCCTGAAAAAGGAACCCTATAGATCTCTAGAAGGAACCCTAAAGATCCCTAGAAGGAACCCTAAAGATCCCTTAAAGGAACCCTAAAGATCCCTAGAAGGAACCCTAAAGATCCCTTAAAGGAACCCTATTCTAGGGATCTTCCTTGGGTAAAGATCCCTTAAAGGAACCCTAAAGATCCCTAGAAGGAACCCTAAAGATCCCTTAAAGGAACCCTAAAGATCCCTAGAAGGAACCCTAAAGATCCCTAAAGATCCCTTAAAGGAACCCTATTAGCGTTTACACTGCAAAGTGGGGATTCCTAATCAAGACCTCTTAGCTCTGGGAAATTAAACCCGAAAAAAGCCCTGCAAGGCCTTATAGACCACAACGGTCCCTTCTAGGAAAAATGAACTTCAGGCCCAAAGACCCCAACATAAAACCCCCGCGAGACCCTCAACCTAAGCAAAACCCTGACCAGGTTTTAGGGTTAGGGTTTTAGGGTCCAGGGTTTAAGAGCATGAAGGAACCCGAAGTAAAGGGACCCTCAATAGACTACCTGATACTAGGCTTCTCAAACAGGCCTTGCAAAATCCGTATGAAACCCCACCGAAGAACTAGTTCATCAAAACTATGTAAGGTTCTGATAATGATACCATGACAACCAGTAAAAGAAGCAATGCAATCTAATGTAGGAATCTGATTAAGAAACCCTGGGCCTTTAACCCCAAAATAGTAGGATGCATATAAGGAACCCAAATAAAGGCCCAAGGTTTCTTAATCAAGTTCCTACATTACAGAAGACGCGCAATCCTCCCGAACCCTAACCCTTCAAAGGGATACAGACCGACAAGCCTATTCCAAAACCCTATATAGCCCTTTGTTATACGAAACGAAGAGCACCCAAGTCTCCGCTGCCTGCGCCGAAGGCCGAGAACTCCGTCTCGCTGGGCGCCTCTTCCGTTGCCGGGCAGATCTCCTGGGAGGGTTCCGGGTTTGGGCTATCGGTTTGGGGTCTAGGGTTTAGGGCAACACGAAATGTTGCAAACCCTAAACCCAAACCGTCTGTAAGGATGGTATAAGACGTGTTTCGTGATTTCTTGCTGCTTCAAACACCCCTAAATTAAGGAATATACCTTACATTATCATAGGATCCCTACTATGATTTAAGGTATATTCCTTAATTAAGGGGTTTTGGAGGCTCTGGGTTCTTGCTGCTTCAAACACCTGTTTGGGGGAAGCTGTGGGTTTCCCAGGGTTTAGAGAGCCCAGAGACACCAATATCCCTTAGTTAATTAAGGAATAGTCCTTAGATCATATTAGGGATCCTACTATAATTAAGGAATATTCCGTATCCTTAGATCATATTAGGGATCCTACTATAATTCAAGGTATATTCCGTAATTAAGGGGTATTGGAGTCTCTGGGAGGAGGGGTATTGGAGTCTCTGGGAGGAGAGTTTGTCGCAGTAGGGCGGGTTTAGGGGTTTAGGGTTTAGGGATTTAGGGGCCGCCCCGGTACTTAAGCAGGATCCAGGGTTTAGGCTTTAGGGCGAATTTGAAGAGTCCTCTGTAATTAGCGAATAACTAAGCCCTACACAGCCTCATACACAAGCATTGCTTACGCGGTGATGTGGTTGTTCTGAGGTGCAGCGCAAGGGGCCATTATACACCAGCCGTGGCTCCACTGGTCCAGGTCGTAGCACGGGGAAACCTTCAGAACTTGGGGATAGGCGGTTATAAGTTATAAGCACTGGATTTACAAAGCTCTGTATAAGCTTCGAAAGGTTTCTCGGAAGGGTCTATCGGGAGGGGGTATAGGGGGTAATAAGAGCTTATGATGTTTCACGCTGGACCTGCAAAGGTTTGTACATGTTTCGACAGGTTTCTCCGAAGGGTCTATCAGGGTTTGGGGAATCAAGGGACGTAGTAAGTAGACTATAAGTGGAGTTGCAAGTACTACAGCCCAACTGAGGTAGGTGTGGACCATGTCGTAGATAGACTTTCGCAAGGAAAGACGATGAGAGACCCACAGGTGACGGTGATGCCGATGCTGATGATCGTGGGGATAATGGTAGTGGTGATGATGATGATGATTATGCGGAGGAAAACCCTAAACCCTAAACCCTAAGGAGGAGGAGGAGGACGAGACTGAACAAGATGAGGAGGGCGAACGCGAGATTGCATACTTCATGACACGACTACTTGCACGCTTGAACCTACACTTCCCTTACTTCTGCTTAGGTATAGTTTCTCATAGTACATCATAGCATATTCTCGGATTTTATATTCGGGTTCTTGATTTGGGGTTCATGTAGTTCTCAAGGCGCAGCCCCCTGCCTCAGGATGACTGTCATAGGGTCTCCGATTTGTGCCACGGTCGATCAACACCTGCTCCAAGCAGAGGCTTTTGATTCGGAGCTCCCATATTATTGAGGGTATCTTATGCCATATTTAAGGTTACATTATACTATATCTAGGGGTATGCTATACTATATTAGGTGTATAGATAGTATACCGTATTTAGGGTTTAGGGTTTGTAGGGTTTCAGCACCCTATGCAGCACGCCCTAACCGGCTCCCCGCAGCCTGAACCCCCAAATTCTGAAACCCGAAATCGCAAAACCCTGAACTCTGAGCCCCCACGGCCTGCACCTCCAAACTCCACAGCCCCCAAAACCCTAAACCATGAACCCCAAACCCCCGGCCCCCCGGGAGGATCTAGAAAGTAGATCCCCTAATTTGGGGCCCTATACTACTAAGGGTACTTTATAGGAACCCCGATTAAGGGATCTACTTTTTGGACCCCCCCGGGGGTCTGGGTAAAGAAACCCTNAGATCCCCTAATTTGGGGCCCTATACTACTAAGGGTACTTTATAGGAACCCCGATTAAGGGATCTACTTTTTGGATCCTCCCGGGGGTCTGGGTAAAGAAACCCTAAGAACAGCCCCCAAGCCCGCCCCCAAATCATGAGCCCCAAAACCCTAATCATGAACCCTTAGCCCCAAAAAAAACCGTACAAAACAGAACCCTTGAAGAAACCCTAAGAAGGAACCCCCCCAGAGACTCCAATATCCCTTAGTTAAGGAATATACCTGAAATTATAGTAGAATTCCTAGTATGATTTGAGGAATACTCCCTAATTAAGGGATATTGGAGTCTCTGGGATACTAGGGTTTAGGTCTTAGGATTTAGGGTTTCCTACTATCTAGGTCTAGGGTACTCTATTGGTGGGTTTAGAGTTTAGAGCTTCTGGGTTTAATTCTCTGGGCCTGGGTTTAGGGCTTAGGGCTAAGAAGGAACCCCTAAAGCCCCAAGCCCCAAGCCACGCGTAAACCCTAAATTACTAAACCCCCCTAAACCCTAAACCCTAAACCCATCCATGGGTGGTGCCCAGTGCCTGGTTGAAGGAGATGCCCGGGAAGCCACAGCGGCAAATGCTCACGTCATCATCCTTTCCTGGGATATGTGGGGGCTTTTTTGCTATGAAGGGGTTTTAGGGGTTTAGGGGTTTTAGGGTTTAGGGTTTTAGGGTTTAGGGTTTAGCGTATAGGGTATAGGGTTTAGGGTTTTAGGGTTTAGGGGTTTTAGGGTTTAGGGTTCCTGGATATTTGGTGCTTAAGGCTATAAAGGGTCTTAGGGTTTAGGGTTTAGGGTTCCTGGATATTGGGGGCTTAGGTCTATAAAGGGTTTTAAGGTTTAGGGTTCCTGGATATTTGGGCTTGGGTGAAACAGGGATTTTGGGGGTTTGGGGTTGAGGGGTTCGGATTTTGAGGTTTATAAGGGTCTGTAAGGGCTTTACAGTAGAAGCCAGAAAGTTGGAAGATCATTATCCTCATGCCCTTAAGGTAAAGTATAAGGGATCCTAGCACCAATCCTCCTAAAGCCATGTTCCAACTTTCTGGGGTTCGCTGTAAGGGTGTGGGGTTGAGGGGTTCGGATTTTAGGGCTTTTAGTGGGGCTCCTTTTTTTGGAGGGGCGGGGCGGTGTTCGGCTTCGGGATTTACGGTTTGAGGCTTTTCATGTTAGGGGTTCGAAGGCTTGGATCTTAGGGGATTTCGGGTTTCGGCTGTTGGGCTCAACAGGGTTTAGGCTTTAGGGCTTAGGGGTCTCTCAAGCAGAGTCTTGACATTGAGATTGCCAGCGTTGTGTCGAAATTGCCGGAAACCCCATGCCTTAAAAATCTTGAAAAAGTTGCGACTTTTGAGTCAGCCTGGAATCTGAAAGCCCTACTTGTGCTACACGCCCTTGTGCTAGACGACACGATATTCATGTTACAACATACCGTGCTGCAGTGCTTCATGTAAGTTCGACCCCGGACAGCTACGGGGCTCCTAAACCCTAAACCCTATACCCTGTACCCTAAACCCCAGCCCTAAACCCTAAACCCCAAACCCTAAACCCTAATCCCTAAAGCCAAGGGGCTCCACTCTGTGAAGGAAGATCCTTGCCATGAGCAGGCTGCCTGGAGAGGCTTCGGGTGCCAACCATCCGAAACCGTGAAACTCAATGCATACAGCCGCCCAAGAAGCTACCTACCCACAGTAACTACCTGCCTCTCTAACTACCTATCTACATACATCCATACATGCATCCATGCACAGATACATACATACCGACGTACCGTTTTTTTGACAATGCTGTACTGCTGCACGGGGTGCCTGTCTCCATCGATTGTCCACTAGAGCATTCTCCGAGACCAAACCCCAAACCCTGAAACCTAAACCCTCAGCCCTAAACCCTAACAACCCTCAACTCTCAAACGCCTAAACCCTGTAGAACCCCTATAGTGCCTTGAAGGATGCCTTGAAGGAACCCCTTTATGGTTCCGTTTACAGGAATCCGAAACCATCCTAAACCCAAAATCTCTTAAAGCTTATAAAAACCCTAAAGGGAATCCTTAAAGGAACCTTTAAAGGAACCCTAATTTAGAGCATATACCCTGGGCATCAAAATAGCCCAAAAGCCTTACATAATATGGGTAGTTGTCAAAATTAGGGTTCCTTTTTGTGTACCCTAAATATTAGGTGCCATAAATTATGTACCCAAAAAGGGGCCAAAATTTTGACAACCACCCATATGAGTCCTTAGAGCCCTAGGGATAGTTCCCTTCATAGGAACCCCCCCCCCCCAAAAGGCCCCGAAAAGCTCGGGCCGCCTGGCACTGGTGGCGAGTCTTCGTCCCCGGAAGTGCCGGGCTCAGAGCAGCCTCGGCCGCTGTAGCGATGGCCGTGGCACCTCGGCACTAGGTCCTTTTTAGGGTTTAGGGTTTAGGGTTTAGGGGTTTAGAGTTTAGGGTTTAGGGTTTAGGGATAGTCCCCCTTAAAAGGAAGCCGTGGCACCTCGGCACCGCCGGATTTGGGGCTTAGGGCTTACCTGTGGCCGGAAAAACCTACCCTTTTTAGGGTTCCTTTTTGTGGGTTCTAAAAAGGTCGGTCTGCGGGGGCCAAAGGTGGGGTTTAGGGTTAAGGGTTTCGGGTTTAGGGCTTAGGGTTTAGGGCAAACATAATATAGGTATGTATTTCGTTCCCTATAGCCTATGGTATAGTAGCCTTATAGATCCCTTACAGTAGCCCTTATAGCCGGATTTGGGGCTTAGGTCTTTTTATTCACAATGCAATGTACCTTAGGGTTTGGGGTTTAGGTCTTTTTATTCAAGATGCAATGCACTTAGGGTTTAGGGTTTAGGTCTTTTTATTCAAGATGCAACTTTAGATCTTTTTATTCAAATTGCAATGTACCTCAGGGTTTAGGGTTTAGGGTATACCTCGGCACTGCCAGACTCAACATAGGGGCCGGAATAAGGACTGGTATAATGATTTTTCTGAGGGTGGCACCTGGACACTGCCAGATTCAATAAAAAAAACCTTAAACCCTAAACCCTAAACCCTAAACCCTAAAACCCTAAAACCCTAAAACCCTAAAACCCTAAAACCCTAAAACTCTAAAACCCTAAAACCCTAAACCCGGAATAAGAAGCGGCAGGATGAAGCCCTAAGACCTCGCACGCGAAACCCTAAACCCTGAACCTTATGGCTTTAAGGTTTAGGGGCTTTGGGCTTTTTAAAGTGCACTAGCCTCTTTCTCCACTGCAGTAGAGTCAAAAGCTCGCTCAGGTTAAAGCTTGCACTATGCCTTTGGGCTTTGGGTTTAGGGTCTAGGGGTTTGGGGTTTAGAGTTTGCGTGTTGCCCAAACACCCCAGGGCACCCCGGGACTGGGCGCTTCCTCCCGACGGCCAAGCCACAGGTGAGCTTCTTCTTGTAGGTCGTGAAATCCGCGGTGGAGTTCATCCTGGAGATGAGAGTTTCCCAAAATTAGGGGTACCGTATTTTGGGGTCCTTATAAAAAGGATCCTACTGTTTAGGGTACTATATTAGGGACGCCAAGGGATCAATCCTTCAAACCTTCCGATGCCCTAACACCCCGATTAGCCTTACAAATTCTGAACTCTGGTGTCCCTGCATCCTTAGATGCTAGACGTCACAACCCTTTAAACTTCAAACCCCAAAAACCCGCGACCTGAATAATGATGAATGTCCAAACGCTTCATCCCAAAATCCACAGCAGCAGAAACCTTGCACCTTCCCGAACCGTTCAATGCCTACGCAAAACTGTTCAATCAAAGGAGATCTTTGTGGATTTCGGCGCTCCTGTCGAGATCGCAAGCCGGGAAGTAACGGCATTCCTGGCTTCCTGGCGGACGGTTGACAATGAGTCCAGGGTTTTGGGTTTGCTTTAAGATACAAGTAGTTTTAGGGCCTGTATCTTTGGACGAGGGTTGGGCCGAGATTCACATAGAGGAACCCTCACTGCGCCCTGAAAAGAACCATCAAAGGACCCTGAAGGGAACCCCAGAAGGAACCCCCTAAACCCTAAAAACCCTAGACCCCAAAACCCTAAACCTTAAGCCCTGAACCCTGAACCCCTAAACCCTGAACCCGGAACCCCTAAAGCCTACCCTCATGGGAACCTTCACAGAACCCCAAACCCATGAGACTGCCGGAGCAAGCCTAGTGAGAAGGCGAAGAAGTGGCAAGTGCTCGACGCTCCGCAGTGCCTTGGTGAGTGGCTTAATTCGCGGCCGTTCTAGGGCTCACAATTTTCACAGGACCTTTGCGTGGTTCAGCAAAAATTGGGGTGCATTAATGTTCATACGGGTGTGTGCGCACTCCCTGGGGTTTTTTGCTCCCAGTTCTCAGTGAGGGGTTAGAATCTTTCTGTGGTCTGGGTAATTACATGATATAGGGGCCTTAATGGGTACTGGTAATTATTAAGACCCCTATATTAGGTATTCGAAGCGAGTACTCTTATATACTAGTTGTTCAGACCTGCATACAAAAGGATTACCTTTAAATCCAACACTCTGCCATTTTAAGAGCTCGCCCCTCCAGAGACTCCAATATTCCTTCAATGAGGGATATGCTCTAAATTATAGTTGGATCCCTGATATGATTTAGGGTCCATTCCTTAACTAGGTGGTATTGGAGTCTCTGGGCCTAGAGTTATCAGGTCATGAATGACCTACAGCAAAGTAGTATCATAGGGAAATTTAGGGGGTAGGGGGAGGGGGGGTAGGGGGCCTTAATGCCCATAATAAGGACCTAATAAGGCCTATTTAAGGAAGTATAGTCCCTTATACCCCCTTGTGGCACGGACCTTTAGGTATAATGTGTGGGTTCTGTTGGGTAGCCTTAGTTCTTTCCCACTCTGGAGGCTGTTTTGCGGGCACCGTCCATCAAACAGCCGTGAGTTTAACTAGCGGTTGAATCAACGATCGATCGCAACACAGTGAGATGCTATGTTGGCTTTGTCACGCTGTGACAGACCCAGGCCGCGAATGCTGTGGGGAATGGTAAGGCTGCTGACGAATTAAGATGTGCATCTCGTTTCCGGCATGCCAGCACAGACTGCACATGACTGTCTACCGGCGAAGCGGACCTCCGATGATACAGTTCTCAAGGCCGGTAAGGCAACGAAGAGATTTTGACATGTTATTACAGACTGTGCCTAGACCTCGGCAGCGATTCGTCGAGTAGCACATGACAACACAAGCTGTCACACCTTCGTCATATATCTCTGATGATAGCGTGTGCGTGAGGGTTTGGTATCGTTGATACTGTGTGTTGATGCTCACCTCACCGAGCGTGTTGTTGTAGTTGTGGTTCGCCTTGCTAGCTCAGGCAAATCACTTCCACTTCACGGCTCACTCCCTGCAGGCAAACTCGGTCCGATTGTTTTCTTGCAAAGAGATACGCGACGAGTTGTCTGTGCAAGGGGAATGGCTCGAATCCTTCGCTAAGTCGGTACAGGCTTACTAGCTTTTAGTTTGGCATTTTCTTGAGCCAAAGGGGCGGGGCTTCCCCCAACCTTCAAACAAAGAAGTCTGGTCCTCTCCTCAACTTCCAAAAGAAAGAAAACTCTTCCTCTACCAAGGGGTAAAGGAGCAGCCCTCTTCTGTCTTGTGAAATTGGAGCTTTCTTCCGGTTTTCGATGATTAGGTAGAGAACTCAAAAACTTGGAAGGGCCGGTCTATCTTATTTTGAAATGGAGCTCTCTTCTGTCACATTGGATTGGAGGAAGCTCTCAGTCTCTTCTTGTCGAGGATGAGGTAGAGGGCTTGTATTGTTGGAAGTTAGGAGAGATCGGTAAGCTCTTTTCCATCTTCTGAAGAGGAAAAGGAGATAGTCAGCAGCGCTGTTGCTTCGCTTGCCAAGAGAGAAAGGAGGTGTTTCTTGCCGACTGAGGGGTAAACGGAGCCCTCTTCTTTCTCGGGGTAAACGGAGCCCTGTTCTTTCTCGTGAAGTTGCAGGGGCTTGTCTGCTATTTTGAGATGGGCCCTCGTCTGTCTCACTACATTGGAGGAAGCTATCTTCTTGTCGAGGAAGAAGTAGAGAACTTATACGCTGTCTTGAAGACTGGTGGAGCTCTTTTCAGTCTTCTTAANTTGGAGGAAGCTATCTTCTTGTCGAGGAAGAAGTAGAGAACTTATACGCTGTCTTGAAGACTGGTGGAGCTCTTTTCAGTCTTCTTAAGATTAGGATGAAGACTTACCTAAGTTCTCTTCTTGTTCAGAGGATGAGGTAGAGGGGAGGTAAATTTTGAAAAAATAGAAATTTTTGAAATATTCGTCTTGATTTTTTCGAAAATTTCAAAAATTTCAAAAATTTCAACAATTTTAAAGAATCCTGGCTGGCGACTACTGGCGACGGCCGGGCCTGGCCAGGATCTTTACTTTTACCAAAGTTTCAATAATTTTTCCCTTTCGAGGCAAATTAAAAAAAAAAAACGGATTTTTAGAAATATTTGTCTCGAAAATTTCAATAATTTCAAGAATTTTAAAGAATCCTGGCTGGCGACGGCCGGGCCTGGCCAGGATTCAATACTTTTTCCTTTTGAGGTAAATTTTTGAAAAAATTGAATTTTTAGAAATATTTGTCTTTATTTTTTCAATAATTTAATCCGCCGACCCTGGCCCCCCTCTCCCCCTCCCTCTGCCCCCCCCCTTTTTCGCTCCCAAAACCTGCCGCCCCCCCCTACTTCTACGACTACGACTACTACTTCTACAACTCTCACTTCTGC